>CAJNIZ010008249.1:312-12395 GCA_905231905.1 Symbiodinium pilosum
GGGAGCGCGACTTTCATCAAAATTTTCAAGACGCTCCGCATGAGAGCGCGGTTTTGATCAAAAGAGAACGATCTTGAGCGGATCAGTTTGGTATAGAATTGGTATAGAATCGTTCCTTAAACGATGAGAATTCGAACGACGAATCCGGCGAATCCTATAGCAATCCTATACCAAAACATCCCCCCCAAGAGCATCCCCCTTGATAAGATAAATCGACGAAATTTCGAGGACGTCTCGAGCGGGAGCGCGATTTCTGAAAATCATATTATCAAAATTCTTAGGACGCTCCGAAGGGAGCAAGATTTTGGTCAAAAGAGAATGATAAATTTCGAGGACGTCTCCAGCGGGAGCGCGATTTTTGAAGATCGATTCATCAAAATTTTCGCTCCGCGCGGGAGCGCGATTTTGGTCAAAAAAAGAACGATCTTGAGCGAATCAGTTTGGTATAGAATTGGTATAGAAATCGTTCCTTAAACGAGCAAAACTCGAACATCGAATCCAACGAATCCTATACCAATCCTATACCAAAACGACCCCCCAAGAACCTCCCTCTTGAGAAGATAAATCGACTAAATTTCAAGGACGTCTCGAGCGGGAGCGCGATTTTTGAAGCTAAATCATCAAAATTTTGAGGACGCTCCGCGCGGGAGCGCAATTTTGATCGATTTAAACGAAGATAAAATCGATATAAGATCAACGAAATTTTGAGGACGTCTCGAGCGAGAGCGCGGTGTTTGAAGATAATTGAAGATAGCTTCAAGATAAATGATCAGAGGCTCAAAAAAAGCCGATTGTCCGACGATTTTGCCCAACTCTTGATTTTTTATAACGTCAAAAAAAAGGATTTTAAAGAAAAAACGCGACTTTTTTGAGGATGTCTCGAGCGAGATGATTTAAGTGAACATCGGGGGGTCGTCCAATTCGTTTCGACCCCCCCCAGCAAATAAAGGCAATCTGGCCTCTCAGACGCAACACCGTAACATTCATCGTTGTGAGGACGTCTCGAGCGAGAGCGCGATTTATAAGTTAACATCAGTGCCTCCAAAATGTTTGCGCGACGGAGAAGCACGCTGCGGGTGCCGGGCGACGCACATCTAAATAATTAGAACCCCGCACTAGATGTGGGGAATTAAGGCATTTAGATTTTACCTAAATTCCTCTATAAACACCATTCAACAATGTGTAGTGATTGCAGGATACGGTCGCCCACCATCTCGCTCTCGACTCGAACATGTCGTTCGTGTAGACCTGAGTCAGGTTTACTCACATGTACACTAAAACTGAATCTCGGACAGCGTGCCAAGCTCACACCCTGCAACAGAATTTTTTCCGTTCCACAATAAGTGCAGATGCCGGGAAACCGCCGTTCGAGCAGGCAAGTCTCACTTTGTACTCATGACTGTGTCGTTTCTGCGCTGTTAGTTATCCTTCTTGTTGGGGAACCACTTCGTGGTCTCGATGAGCTGGATGTCAATCAAGCCCATTACAGGTCCACAGACTAGCAACGACACAAAGAGACCGGCATCCACTCGAGCAAGAGGACCAAGCGAAACAACAAAAAACAAACTGTCAATTGCAAGTGCACACCCAAGCAAGCGCAGCAAAGGACCGTCTAGAGAGCAGGAGTCTGAATCTGCGCGCCTTTTGGGTGCTGGCGCACGTCTTATGTGACAGGCGAACCCAAACCAGTCAGCGCTTGGCGGGACAAGCTCCCGATCACTAGGCCGCATCGCCGGAAGAGCGCCCCAGATAAGCCCATGACATTTGCTGCCAGTCTGCCGCAGCTCCCCATTTCGGGTCGCGTGTCGCCAAACTGAACGGCCGTCAGGACTCTTCGCAGAGAAAGCATTCCAGAGATCGCGCTTGCGTTGGACGAAAAAGAATGACAGAATGATGCACCGACGACGCGCAATGACATTCCCACTCTCTGAGAAATTTCCGACAGTCTCAAATAGCTTCCTTCAGCTGAGCCACAGCAACCCCTACAGCACGAGCCTCCAGTAGAGTGCGCAGAGGCCAAGAAGAAACGTGCGGGTGATGGGGAGTTCCGACTGTTTAGAATGTGAACAACCGACTATAATCTCATCTGGAGCACCGACCGTCTAAAGCTCCGATACCACGCCTGTCTGCCCGCTGTAGCAGCCCTCGATCAACCGCAACTGACTCTTCCCCTGCCGGAAGCTGAACACACAGAAAGGCTTGCCTTTCAGCGTCAGAGTCCGCAAGTCATCCAAGTATTCTTCCATCGGACCAAAAGCAAAATCAAAAGCTTCCGTCGATTCTCTTCCCTCCATCCACAACAACACAGCCTGCAAACTGTGACATCTGCTTGACAATCTTGCGGCAGGCAAAAATGCTAACTCCACGCACTCACGAAGAGTCCAGTGTTCGAGAACATCTGGCAGATTAGCCTCTTCCACACCGGGACGCTGAATAAAAATGGAGCAGTCGTCTGACTCGAAGATGTCCTTCAGCCTCTCCAAGTCGCTGCTCAGGGCCGCCGAAGCCACCGCAACACTGCGACCTTGATCGTCTGCCCCAAACGACCAGAAGTCAGAAAAGGATAAGCGGTCGTCGCCCCCAACCTGGGCGCACAAATTCCGGTGCTGAACCGCCAATACCTTCGGAACTGAAGAAGAAGAAGGCCGCTTCTTGGGCAGGGCAAACCCCGCCTGCCATCCTGACTGAGAGGCCTGCCACAGTGAGCAGCGCCAGTCGTCGCGCGCTCACAGTCCGCCGCCCGCGAACGCGACCGAGCCGCCGCAGCTCCCTTAGCATGGAAAGCAACTCGTCGTCCCCATGTGAGCCTCCTCGACCCACCTAACCGCCGACTTCAGCGGCTCGCACGGAGTGCCACTAGACGTGTCTGCTCCTCGATCCAGCCAAGCTCGCGCGCAAACTTTGCAAAGACTTCCCGCTGCGTGCAGAAAGACATGATGCTCCGCACTGGAGCACGATTTTGAACCAAAAGAACGATGAAATTGCGAGGATGCTGCACGCGGGAGCCCGATGTTCTTCAGATTTTTAAGGTTGCTCCGCACGGGAGCCCGATTTTCTTCAAAATTTTCAGGATGCTCCGCACGGGAGCGCGATTTTCTTCAACATTTCGAGGATGCTCCGCACGGGAGCGCGACGTTCGTTCAAATTTTCAGGACGCTCCGCACGGGATCACAAACACAAAAATGGCCTTGTCTCGCTGATGATTCATGAAGCAAGAAAAGCTCAAAAAATTGAGGATGTCTCGCGCGGGAGCACGAATTTACCTCAAACAGGAGCGCGACCAGCTCGGATACGACCCCTCTAGCAAGACTACTTTAAAGGCGATGTCTCCTAGTTTTTGGGCCGAAAATCAACATAAAACGTCTGATGTCTCGAGCGAGAGCGTGATTTTGAAGCGAACAAGAGCGCGTCCCAAATGTTTGCGCGACGGAAGAGTACCCATGCATGGCGTGCGACAGCGTATCTAAACAACTAGAACCCCATAGGAATGTGGGGAAACAAAAACAAGGAGCAAAAAGAAGCTCAGCTTGGCACTGCCCTCCACAGCTCGATGGCAGAGACCACGCTAGACAGAGGTCTCCCCTTACATACAGTCATTAAGCAGTTCAAAAGATGGAGACCGGAGGAAAGAGTTCAGCTCAGGGATGAAGATGGACATTTTTCTGAGCAAGAAGCAGGAGATCTCAATTCTCCGGGAATACTCTGAGGACCTCTTTGGGTCAGGAGAGGACTTTCCTTTGTCAGGAGCTTCCTCTTCACTTAATATCACCTCAGAAGACGTAAGGCATTAAATAGTACAGGCTGTCCCTATGTCAAGTGCGCCGGTCTCGGTTTGGAGGAGTTGCTTCCGGGAAAAAATTGCAGAACTGCTCTCCATAGATTCGACGCAGGAAACGCTCCCCGAGAACTTGACTTGCTCGCAGATTGCGTGGCTTCCGAAGCCGGGACAGAAGCCGGGTAAACCAGACAAACTTCGTCCCATAGGAGTCGTTGCACCAGAAGGAAAAATCTTAGCAGGTCGCACGCGCAGGCAAAGTAAGTCTTTTTGTTCAGTCTTTGCTGGACAAACCTCAATTCGGGTTCGTCCTACACGGAGGAACTGAAGAAGCGATTGGCGAAGCATTAGCTCACATGATGAAGGCAGGCAAATGCGTGGTAGTCACCAACGCCTGGCAGGCAAAAAGTCTTAGGGCCCAAGCCTCTCCAACAGCATCACCCTCAGCGAGGACGTGTCTAAAGCGTTTGACATGGTGGACAGAACTCTCCTACGCAAGGCCTTGGAGGACATTCAGCTAGACCGTCTCTTGGTTGAGATCATAGGAAAACTTCATGTAGACGCTCTCTACAAAATGACTGTAGATGGCACGGAATTCTCAGTCAAAACTAGAAGGGGCATCTAGCAAGCTGCAAATTAGCTCCCTCTCTTTTTGCTATAGCCACAGCGCTGTTCTACTGTAGAATGACAGAGCTTTTGGGGGAAAGCAAAGCAGACAAGATTCTTACCCTCTACGCAGTTCATACCCTCCTCCAGGAATGCTTCCATAACCGTCAGGAATTCGAAGTCGCTCTGCAACACTGTGCAGAACTCTGCAGAGTATGGGATTCCGGGTTAATCGAAAGAAGTCAGCGTTTCTTATCACGGCCTCAGGAGCTTCTGTTCAGCAGGAGTTGAAGAAGTTCAGAGTTAGACTAAAGGAAGAAGGAGTGCGCATCCGTCTACCAGACGGCCAGCTCATTCCTATCGGAAAATCCGTTCCATACTTGGGATCCCAAGAGACCAGTTAGCCAAAAGATCACACTCTTTCGTAAAGATCTTGAGGAGACCGTAATCACGCGCCACTACCTGGAAAGGGTCATAGCAATTCACCATACGCTCTCACAGATGACGGAGCCTTCTGAGGCTTCACCTCACTCAGAATCAGTCACATGCCAAGAATGCGGGCTTGAAATCAGCGGAACAAGCCCACTTCGAAGACATTCCTCAAGATTACACCCCGAAAAGAGCCACCACTTGAAGGGTCCACAGTTTGAACCCTGCTTTCATGTAATCCCTTCCACATCATCTTGCAGAGCATGCCTAAGATTATTTAGGAGCTCGTTCCAACTTCGCAGCCTTTGTTCACAGAGAGTTGCTCTCAAAGGCTCCCGGCAGACACGTCAGACAGTGTGTTCCCTTGCTACAAGCTCACATCGTGCAATCGGCCAGGACCATTCTCAAAAGCCCAGGGGAAGTAAAGCCAAGGAATCTTGTAACACTAAGCAGAGAGGCCCAGCTTCAACCACAAATCTAGCAACTAGATTGGAGACGTCTTAAAAACTCAGCCAATCGCTGCTACTCCAACTCAGTCCTTCAGGGCCTGTGGTAGCAGCAACCTTCTCTTCGTCGAGCAGGCCCACTGAGCAGTGCCTTGTCAAGGGCTAGACCGACCCTGATAAATCCAGAACAGAGAGAAGCAACCTCCCACTGCTGGCAATTTAATGGAAGACAGCATGACGCAGCAGAGTTTCTACAATCACTCCTCTTAGCTTTTCGGTCAGATGTCCTGGTAAGATGGGAAGCGAGATCCACAGTAGCAGGATGCAGGACCAGCACCCATCTCAGCTCTCAGCACGCCCTCATCGACGCTCGAATCCGCCGAAACACGTGCAGGCCCTCATGCAAACCTTCTTCACCACAACCACTGGCTTCAGTGGCGAAGACCTGCAGCGCCGACTGGAATACCCTGAAAAAGATGGCGATTGGTATCGCTTGCGCTCTCGCTCTCAAAAGGCAAACTTCACAACAGAGCCCAAGCTTTGATACCATGGTAGCCATTTGGCAGCTCTACACTCGGTCATTGCCTTTTGGCCGTCTTCTTCCCAGCTCTGAAGCAACGGCTGGCTCCAGTTTCTTCGAAGGCCGCCAAGGGGTTCACCTACAACCAGAGTGGAGATCCAAGGCCAAAGGTATTCTACGCAAGTAAGATACCGTCGACCACATGTCTATATTGCTTTTGTGGTTGAGGTAGGCTATGATCCAGCACAATCATTAAAGAGAGTATTCAGTTGGGCTCAGTGAGAGATTGGGCTCCGGATCTTGAGCTGGATCTGGCCGTGGCCCTGAGACCTGCGTTTCTCTCAGGCATGACGCTTCCTATGCCAATTCCTGAACATTTCAGCAACAAGGAACCAGAATTCAGCATCTACAATGGTGCCACGATTCGATTCCTCAAAGAGAAGCCAAATGCACCAATTACACCAGGACATGAAGCCCCAAAGACCGCAAGAGGAGTTGCTCCCTCGGTCAGGAGATCATCCAGCCTCTTCAGAGGAAACGTGGCTGAGCTCTGTGGGCAGTCTTGGTCCTCGCAGGAGAGACAGCGCTCTGCCCAAATCAAACTTCGCGCAGGAAGTTTCACGAGCCCGAACCTCAACTCTGAGGCACGGGAATGGCCCGAGGATAAAAGTCACTCCTTCTGGCTTCGCAGAGCTTCCAGATGTCCTGAGGTTGCCACGTCTCCGCAAGTTGCATGTATCCCTGGAGATATTTTGGAGATTGTTAGATCATCTGAGAAAGATCGATTCGAACTACAGCAAAGCGGCAGAAGATCTACTTCAGAGCTGCTCAGGGGCATTCTCGCAGTGATGTGGACAAGAGTCAGGCATATCAACTTGTCGACCCTCTTGATGTCCCAAAGCTGCTAGCCCACGGCTCGTACTGGGAGCACTGCGGCTCAATATATCAGAACGGGCTGATCCCCGGAGGACGCTCCTCTCAAAGAACCCACACGCACATGGTAGACGCAGAGGTTAATGCGTCTGAGATAAAGGAGTGCTTTTCGGTCGGACGCCACAATGATACTCTTCATTGCAGGACGAGAAGCAGCCTTTGCCGGAATTCCATTTTACCGGTCAACCAACAGGGTGTACTTGACTTGACCCCCTCCCAATTCATTACCGAGGAACCAGGCATGTGCAATCAGGCACTGAGTACGACAATGAGGGGAGGGCGTGCGCCTAGAGCTAGAATGAGGAGTTGCTCCCAAAAGCTCACGAGTCAGAGGAGTTGCTCCCTGTCATAAGAAGTCTCACAAATGCAGAGATGACAAAAAGAGCCTGCAATTAGCCTGCAGGACCATCGCGCGGCCTGACTCTATGCGTCATTGCCTTCAGAGTCCCTTATGCGTCAGCAACTCTTTTGATACACGTTGCTGCAAAAAGGCATCCGTGTCCCAAGCTACTTCTCAATCCTCAGCGCAGCCCCGCCACGGTCAAGAAACAGCTCTCCAAGAGAGGCGGTTCTATGTCCGTGCAGCGTTAAGGCGCGGCGGGCAGCAGAGGATATTGAATAAGCCATTGCCATGCCAGACAGGAGTTGCTCCTAAATTGTTCACCTCTTAAGCAAGCTAAGACGGCAGGCTATATAAACCTGTGTATTCTCTGTTCATCTCAGGTTCGGCAGTGGATTGCTGCCTTTAGGGGCGAGCCCACGTTCCGTGCAGCGTTTAGGCGCGACGGGCTGACATTCAACAAGTAATACCCTCCAAATTTAGCTTACCGCATTGCTCCCCTCAATTCTCTTTCAATTGTCGTCAGATCCAGTTAGGGTTGAGAGATGGCTATCTTGAATTGTGAAGCTTTGCCAGGGGTTTAGACGCTTTGGACTTAACTTATTGCAACAGCTAGATTTCAAGTCAAGGTTTGGACTGACTCTGAAGTTGGCCCAAGATCAAGAACATCTCCAGTAGCATCATTCATCATCATGCCCTTCTTCATGATGTGAGCGACCAAGGCCCTTGAGCTCTTAGCTCCGCTAGTGGCCCTTCAGCTACTGATTCTTGAAATGAGAACAGCTCCGGTCTCATTGCGCGTTCAAGCCCCACGCGCTCTCATTACAAGACTGGTCGAGCTGCTCGAGAGCATATACGCCCTGATGGAGCACAGGAGTGGATCACCACTTATCAGCTGCTCGAAGAAGCTAGACAGGTCATAACAGCGCGCCACGAGGAGGAAGCAGACATACTCACACAGAGGATGAGTATCACACGGCAGCTGGGCTCAGCCCACGTTCTGTTGTTTCGAGAGACCCAGCTCTTTGCCAACGCTCCTACACACATGTCATATGTGGCAAGAGAAGCTGCGCAAGAGCACCATTGGGATCTCCGCTCCCTCGTTTTTTTTCCTTTTTTTTACAACCAGATGAATGAAGAACATGGAGCCGTATTCCAAGATGCTTCTTCAGATTGCTGTACTTTTTTTACTCGGACGATCTGCAACTGGAGAGGGCAAAGAATTTATGGAACCAAGAGGTGGCAGATGCACTCGAAGATGTCTTTTTCGCTCTCCGTAGTGGGCAACAAGCAAAAGTTGTACTGTCTCTACGTATTCCTGGTGGAGTTGCTCCCTTGATTTCCCTTAAAGGAGTTGCTCCTTCAAATCCCCACCTTGAGTTTTCAAGACAATCAACCAGTGCCACATTTTAAATTCCAACATCAACGAGCAACCTGATTAGGTCACTGAGATTCACTGAGTCACTGTGCGGAAAAAAAAGTTATCCTGCCAGCAAGCTCGCTGTACCTCGCGTCTGCGCAACCATCACAATCAGCGAGTGGCTCAGGTCCGAAGAGGAAGCAGGCCCTGCGTAATTCAGCTACCACAGTGGTTACATGTCCAGTAGACGAGTTGACAGCTGATTTTCCACGCACACACACACAGTCGCAGCGTGCCGTGCTCTCCTCAGCCATTGCAAGCCCTTGCGCAGCCTTTGTCCTCTCGCGAAATGTCTGCTCTCCGCGGGTCTTCAGCCTGACGCAAAACTTGTCAAGAAGCTGTCTGATAACAAGATCACGGATGCTTAACTCCAACGGCAAGGAGAAGATCATGTCTTTGTACCTCCAAGAACATCAAGACGGGGAGTTCCTCAACGTAAGACCCAGAGTGCAATGAGGTACTTGGCTTAGAGCTGAGACTCCACAGATCAGGTACTTATGGTCAAAGAACTCTCATCAGCTGCCTGGAGCGTTAACGAACTCACCTGGGATGCACGAGTCTGGGGAGCAGCTGAGCACCTCGGGCAACTTCGGATGAATCTGATCTCGGCTAGCGCAGTGCACGTTTGACGCACATATCAGCAGAGCACGGTCACCTGAGCTCGCGCAAAAAACATCTTTCACAGTGCAAATAGCAGTAGCAATCCACATTTCAATCGGCTTGGCGCTCTCCACTGTTTCAGGAGAAGACACATTGCCTGGGCCTAAGGGTTCGTCTCAGTTGCAAACAGCTGTTTAGCAAGCTAGGTTCCCCCTCTTCCTGATCATTCATGCGGGTCTCAGAGGAGTTGCTCCCATAGCTGATCTTCACTTTCTTTGGAATTGGCTTTCCTTCTTTTTAAAAGCACACTGTGTTGTGCATTCTGCGGTTCAGCAGTCGCCATGTGCACCCAGGTTGGGTGCCACTCAAAAAGTCCTTGCCAAAACCAGACCCGTTTCAACTCTCCTTCTGAAGTTGAGTTTCTAGGTTGTTCTAGCAACGAGTACTTCTTGGCGTCAGGGAGCTCCCGCCAAGCCTAGCCCTTGGGTCGCCACCAACTGTCTCAAACAGAGGTGCGTTGCAACACAGCAACTTAACTCAGCCGTGATAATTCTCAAGCTGCGTAGATCATGGCGCTGTCATCATTCAGGAAGGGGCAATTGCAGCGCTTGCCCTCCTGTTTCTTTCACGCGCAGGAGTCCAAGAAGTATCAGAAGCTGGAGAGATAGGAGTTCCGTCATCATCTATCTCAGCTCAGGCAGAAAGCTGCGGCCATCCTACAGCGCTTGAAAGCCAGGAAGTCGCACAAGCAGGCCCCTCTGCTAGCTCGGATGGACACCGAATACCAGACCCATATGATGATAATTGAAGCCTCCGATTCTACAGACTCCGCGTGCTGTGAGGGATCGCACAATAACAATGATGACTCCTCCACCGCCAACACTCCAGAAGTTGCACCGGAACAACACGAACAGGAGTCACACACTGTGACAGAAACTAGGACTCCGCAAGGAAGACATCGTGATCGCAGTCGCTCTCCACCTGGCGGGCCTACCAGAAGAACACGGCAAGCCAATCTATGCCACATACCACCAGCATCATCGGTTGTTTCCGTGGGAAGAAGTCTTCAAGAGCAGCTCCAGATGGCCATTGGTATAGCGCTGCAGCTTCGCCGTGAGCTGGAAGCAGAAGGTTACTCTCATCAAGACATCTCGGACGGAGTGAGCCAACTTGCAAATAATTTGCTTTACCGTCGGTCTCAGGAAGATGCCATGCAGCGCCTTCACGAGGAAGCAGAGGAAGAGTCTGACACAGGATCAAGAAGTGGAGTAGACGTCTCACAAGTTGAGCAAACGTTCATTCTCATCAGTGGGCCATCAAGAGGCTGACGCGGAGTTGCTCCCGGCTGAAAATAACCGTTTGCTCCGTTTCCTTGTGATAAACAGATTGCATCAGAAAAAAGGACAGTTTGCCTTAGCCTTGACACAACTCAAAGTCGCAGGGAAAACCTCAATCAAAATAATTAGCCGAGGTCTGGAAGTACATGACATCTCCTGACAGCCAAGTTTGACATCAAGATCTACACAAAGCAGATGAAGAAGTGAGGATGCCTTGGACGGTCTGTGGCTGATGCTTTGTCCACCCGGCTGCAAGGCCGAGCTCTACTAAGTTATGGCCTCAAAATAAAGACGTCCTACCAGCTTGCTCTTAAACGCCCCAGAGGAGTTACTCCCACTCAACTCAACAATGCAATCTGACAATACAATCGAAGGAGACGCATCTAACCATCAACTTGCAGCAGGTTAGAGCCTCTCTCAGTCAGCCACTAGTAACTCAGCACAAGTAGTCGCGCTACTCGGAAAGCAAGATTTCTCACCCGACCAGGACAAGAATCTTTCCGCTGCGGGTGAATGACAATTCAATAATAATGTTGTTGTTGTTGTTGTTGTTGTTGTTGTTGTCCTTGTTCTTGTTCTTCTTCTTCTTCTTGTTCTTGTTCTTCTTGTTGTTGTTGTTGTTGGTGTTGTTGCTGCTGCTGCTGCTTGTGTTGTTGTTGTTGTTGTTGTTGTTGTTGTTGTTGTCCTTGTTCTTGTTCTTCTTCTTCTTGTTCTTGTTCTTGTTGTTGTTGTTGTTGTTGTTGTTGGTGTTGTTGCTGCTGCTGCTGCTGCTGCTGCTTGTGTTGTTGTTGTTGTTGTTGTTGTTCTTGTTGTTGTTCTTCTTCTTCTTCTTGTTCTTGTTCTTGTTGCGGCTGTTGCGGTTGTGGTTGTGGCTGTGGCTGTGGTTGTGGTTGCGGTTGTGGTTGTGGTTGTTGTGGTTGCGCGATCGCACCAAACTTTGGCACCCAAAGTTTCTAAACCTCTGTACCGTTTTGGTGTGGTCTTTACAGCAGTTTGACAGGCTCGAAGCCCGATCGCGCCAAATAGCGACGCCCAATGTTGCGAAACTCTGTTCGGTTTTGGTGTAGTATTTACAGCAGTCTGGTGGGCTCGCAGCCCGATCGCACCAAAATGTCATACCCAAAGTTGCTAAGCCCCTGTTCCGTTTTGAAGAAGGGGGTAAAAAAGTGATAAGATGTTGATAAGAAGGTTATAAAAAGTTCCAAAAGGTGATAAGAAGATGATAATTGCGATAAGAAGGTCTTAAAGGTGATAAGAAGCTGATAATAAAAAGAAAAGTTGATAGTAAGGTGAATGGATGGGGTAGGAGGGCTGATGATCATTGGCGAAGTAAGGAAGAGATAGGGCGGGTTGGGGGGGAGGGATAGGGGGTGCGTGATTGGAGTGTGGCAAGTGGTGGGGTGCGGGAGGTGGAGTGGGGTGGGGTGGGTAGGATTATGGGATAAAGGGTGCTAAAAGGTGGTAAGAAGCTGATAAAGGTGATGAGAAGATGATAAAGATGATAAAAATGTTAAAGATGATAGGACGAGGAAAAACATGATAAAGATGATAACGATGATATCAAGATAGTAAAATTAACAAGGTAATAAAATTGATACGAGGATAATAAAAGTTAATATCGGCTTAAGCGGGAAGGCGGGGGGGGTGGGGGATGGGGGGGGTTGGGGGGGGTTGGGG
>CAJNIZ010008250.1:0-14707 GCA_905231905.1 Symbiodinium pilosum
TTTAGGTCTCAAAAATGAAAGTAGTTACTTTAAAATAGTTATCATTTGCTTAATTATTCTTCATGAGATACTAATACTAATACTAATACTATCACCATTCCTAGGCACCCCTCAAACAATTCTTGATTCAGGGCGCTAAAATTGTTTGGGGGGGGAGGGGGGGGCCGTACACACTAAAGCGGGTGCCACATTAATGCCCATACCCTGGACTACTAACCACCAGCGTTTTCAGCAGGGCATCTAGTGGCACAGCGCTACCCCATACGTACGGTTATAGTACAGAGAGGAGGCATTCTCGGTTATGCTGGAACCCGTACAAGCTTCCACTCCTTTCGGCTCATATTTGAGGCCAAGGTTCTGAGACATCACAAATCACGCAAAAACTCACTGCTTGCGTCAGAGATATCGTTTAGCAGCCGCTGTAATCTCCCTTTGTTCAACACACATTCAATCTTGCGCTCTTACCGAGAACGTAATGCAAAACACACACCTAGAACTTACTAGTTCCCGGGTCTACGGCATCCTGCGAAGTTACGTACGTAAACCTTCCTTGCACAGGAATGCAAATGCACTGAGGTATACACCTAACCTTGCCGGGTGGGTCTACGTAAGCCGTGTAGCCCCGAACACTAGACCTCTTGGTATTAAGCCTGAACCCTACATCCTATAAGTGCTGTAGTTCCAACACTCTAGATTTCTTGTTGCTTGCTGGTGCTTAAGCGGGCAAGGGGGACGTGGATCCCCATAACTATCCCTATACATCCCCATATAAACTCATGTTCCAAGCCCTGCTCCCCTTTACGAAACGAAACCCCTGAGTCCTGAGATTGCGCAAGAACTATACGCAATACAAGGGGACCCGATATAGACTCCAAAACCAAAAATACTATAATCCTTGCTATGGGACCCCCGAAGATGGTACCCCAAATATTTTGGGGAACCCCCCTCCCCCTACCAGTTTGCAGATCAGCTGCGGGCGTCTTCGAACCGGCCGGCGTCTGCGGCCTGTGCTTCCACTTGCAATGCATTTAGGCCAAGCACACTTCAGAGTTTAGGGCTTAGAGTTTGGCTACTGTACCCAAAGCCTTCAACCCTACACTCACCTTAAGCCCACCAAAAAAATCCCTGCAAAACAGGACCCTCAAACCCTTGACATTTAGGAAGTCAAGCCTCTAAAATCCATGAAATAATTGATCCATAGCTTCACAAATGAAATTGATGTTTTTTTTCTTTGGTGGGTGAGGGGGGGGGGGGATGGGGGCGGGGGTTNNCTCTCTCTCTCTCACACGTGCTCAGTTCCTAAATCCTAAACTCTACACCCAAAGCTTCCTTGGAGAATTCCTTCAAGAGATGGACGTAGTCGAGCTCTTGACCTGACTAGATATGGGGGGGTTCCCAAATTCAGGGTTTGGGATTTGGGGTCAGGATTTAGGGCTCAGGATTTAGGATTTTGGACCAGTTCAGTCTTTATTAAAGGTTCGAAGCTCTGATGCCTTCTGACTTCGGAGGCGTCCCTTGGGCCTGAGGGGTTCACGTCGTGTAGGGTTTAGGGCTTAGGGAACCACAAGCTCTAAACTCTATCCAAACCCTGAACCCACCCTAAACCCTAAACCCACTCTAAACCCGCAACTCTAAACGCTGAGCCCACCCTAAACCCTAAGCCTAGGGGTCTGAGGTTAGACCAGTGGGCCGCAAGTATAGGCTCTTCATCCCAAGGTTGTTATATACCTATCAAATACGCAATAGAACCCTAGAATCCCAGTCAAGGGCTCACAGATGAGCTATAGTCTAGACCCCCTTAAGTAGGGGATTCTATAAGGGAGCATTATGCGGGCTACTATAAGGGGTATACTAGGAGTCTAGATCATGGAAAAAGGTAGGGGCCCTTGGCCAAGGTTTAGGAGGTTTTAGGGTTTAGGGCTTAAGGAAGTTTAGGGCTTAGGTTCAAGGCTTCGGTTGTCAAACTGTTGGTACCCATTTTTAGAGGGTGTTATAGGGGTTCTATAAGATGTTTTTCGGGGTAGATAGGCTGTCGGGGTTCTAAGGATTATGTAAGGATGTAGGGGAAGTGGAAACATGGAAACTCCTGTATGAATGATCTGATTAGGCCCTTACGTGCCCTACCCATTTGTAGGATCCCTAACTTTATGTCGATCTCTTATTGACAAAATTAGGCACCATAAAAAGGGGTTGGGTATAGATGTAGAGGTCTAGGTATTGTGTGAGCTAGGTCCGGAAAGGTGTGAGGGAGCAAGGGTTCATTCACGACTAAATAGAAAGGATCCTTACCAACATTCCCTACGAAACAAATGTATAAGTTTCGGGGCTGGAGATTTAGGATTTTGAGGTGGATGGAGAAGGGAGGTTTCGAGCACTGGTGGTAATGTGGTTCAGGAGTTGCATACATGTTACAAAAAAATGGGAGCCCCCATGTTGGATCTGCACTTCACTTTGTGACTCGTATAGTTCAACACAAGCCCTATGCCCTGATAACCAACACCCGAACCCTAGGCCTAAACCCCATGCAAGGTTTGGGTTAAGGGTCTACGGCGGAAGCCCAAACCTCAAAGCCCTAAAAACACTAAAGCTCCAAACACCTCAGCCTTAGACGCCCCCCCATGCAAACTATGACCATGTGGCCTGGTATTCGGACGATGACCAGGTCTAGGACTGTATCCCCGGAACTCAGCAATTCCTGAAGCCTTTGTTGGAAGCGTCAGGTCTAGAGGGCTAAGTGAGGGCTTAGGGTTTAGGGTTCAGAGTTTAGGGATGTATGTGTTTTTTGGAAGTTTCCAATTTAAAGGGCAAGGCGCATGTATATGTTTGAAAGTTTCGGTTTTAAGGGGCAAAGGTGCTTTACGCCCTAGGACTTTCGCGATTTCTAGGGCTTCGGGATTTCAACACGCGCATCGTGCTGCAGGCACGGAACATTCCGGGCTTAGAGATTTAGAGCTCTGCGCTTAGGAATTAGGACCGAATTTAGGAACTAAAAGTGTTGTCAGTAGGGTAGCTGCATGATTCTATAGGAACTGCCACAGGTAGCCCCTACATCTACCCACGCTTGGACCTCCAACTGCTGATGGGCTGTAGGTGCACCTGCTAATGAGGAGACGTTGGTTACCCAAACCCTCTCATATGAACTATAGCCTAAACTTCTAGTATCCCCCCAATGACCCATATAATGGTCCCCCATATATAATTCCCGATATTGCCCTCCTCTAAGGAGTTTAGACTATAGCTCATATGTTCCAGGGGTTGGAATTACCAAAAAATCCCTCTTACTCGAACCAAGTCCGTCGCCAAAGTTTGTGCCCTTGTTGGAATAGCAGGCTTGCACATTAAGAGTTCAGACATGGGGCGTGAATGCATTTGTATAAATACCAGGTACATCTGCTATCTAGTATATATATATATATTGTATATGTTGTTTTTGGCGCCTCTCTTCCTCCCAATAACAGTCGGAATCTGCTATTTAGGGTTGAGAGTTTTAGATTATGTAAACAGCAGATGCTGAGATGATTTGGCTAGGGCTCTGTGCAATCTAGGAATGGAAGGGCGCGCTAAACACGTCTTTGGAGAGCATACTATAATATAGTAGTTGATGAAAAACCTTTTCCCAAACTGGCCAGTATGAAGTACGATTTTCCCTAGATTTTCCTCAGGGACCTGCAGGATTCCTAAATAATATCCTCCAAGGACCTTTTGGTCAAACCTATGAGGCGAGATGAGGTTTAGCAAAGTATAGGGTTTCGGGGTTTAAGGTTTGCGGTTTTAGGGTTTAGCATTCAAGGTTTAGGGTATAAGGTTTAGGGTTCAGAACGTTCCAGACAGAACGTTTGGGTTCCAAGGTTCAAGGTATAACAGGGGTCATTACGGCCCTATTGTGCCTCAGTTAATGGCCGCACAAAGGCTACTGTGCAACATCCCGTTCATCTTTCTAGAGTGCGACCCCCACGCTACGCTTGTTCAGGCGGGTGGGAACCTTGTGACTGCAAGTGCTGGGCTCAAAAAGATAACAGATATCTTTCGGAACGCGGACAACTTGCAAACAAAAGCCTACAATACATGGAGTAAACCGAAAACAGCAAACTGCCAAACAAGATCCGAGGAGCTTTGTGGTGTCATTCAAAGTGACGCCCTGGTGCACAACCTGTACGGTGAAGTAAGGCACAGTCAGCTCCGCTGCTATCCGCTTCCGGACCGTCACGACCTGCTCCAGCTAGGTTTAGGGTGCCGAACTTTGAACGGCCCAGTCGCTGCCTCACCTGAACCACCAAGAGTATGTGGGTAGAAATTAAGGTCCCTGTTCGGTACCCTGAAATAGTTTGTGCATAACAAAAAAAACGGTTGAGAATGGTTGGGCAGTTATTTTCACTACTTCAGGGGACTAAAGCAAGCCCAAAAATTTCGAGAAGCACCAGCGGAACCCAAAACTAAACAGTAAACTCATTACCCTTCACCATGAGCCTTTGACCTGCTGGTGCTTAAGAGGGAGTGGGGGAGTGAATATAGGTACCATTATAGGGGTATATATGGGGACTATAGAAGGATTTCTATAAGGATTTACTCCCCCACTCTTAGGCATCAGTTATTGCTTGGATCAAACCCTAAGCAAGGTAAAGGGCTCAGGGCATACACCTTCCGCCTGCTGGCAATCCTGTTTGGGGCAAAATGCTGAAATCACAAACCCCAGAAGCAACTGCATAGGAGCCCCTGAACCCTAAACCTTAAACCCTAATCCCTACAGTCCCCCTTAAGTAGATAGAATACAGCCTAGGATATATTCCAATAAGATCCCCATGTACCCCGTACTCTATCCACCTAACGGGGACTATAAACCCAAAGCTCCGAACCAAAAACATACATGCTAATCCCTAACCTCTAAATCCTAAACCCATAAATCCCTAAACCCTTAACCCCTAAATCCCTAAACCCTAAACCCCTAAACCCAAAGCTCCGAACCCAAAAACGCACAAACCTGCTCATCTGCGCTGGTCTCCAAACCCAGTTCTCGGCCACCAAGGGTCCGAGCACTGATTGTTACCTTGCCGCTGCATTTTTTGGTCAAGCTTCGACTTCGCAAGTGTGGAGGTTTAGGGCTTTGGGGTCTAGGCTCAAAACCCTAAACCATGAACGGTGGCTGGTTACAGGGTTTAGGGTTCAGGGGGCCCTACACCCTAAACGGCTCTAGCGTCTATAGTGGCCAGGGCCCGGGTGAGTCTGGCTTAGCTTCAAGTTATGATCTTCCTATATCTGCCTACTTGGAGGGTACTTGGGGTCTACTTCCTCGCCATGTCTCAAACTTCCGCATATGGCTAGCAAGCAGCTTAATTTCCAACATTCAAAGCCTGAGATTTGTGCATTTAAAAAGGCCCACATGAGCTTACTATGCTGGAATACCATTACTCACCAGGTATTAGGTTCCTGTAAGCACTATAAACAGTAGGTCTCATGGACACGTGTAATTATGATGCCATTATGGTGCCAAAGAAATGTGATACCAATCACGGACTGAAAACAAAAGGAAAAAGCAAGACACAACTTTTTTGAGAAGCCCGAAACCTACGAACTATGAATTCTGAGGAGGGCAGCCTACAAGTGGCAACCAACAATCCACCAAAGCAGACGTGGTTCGGCCTAAAAGAAGCCTAAACCCCAAAGTATAAACGGTAGACTCCAGGGTACTGGTTTTGGGAAGCAATTACGATCGATTCATCAACATACCTTTCCAGCAGCGCTGACAGAAGATGTGTTGACTGAATCAACATAGCACACGCTGAATCAAGGAATGCTACTGCATGGCATTGGGCTTCAAAGGGCATCCTGTCAACGCTGAGACCCTAACCCCACCCCCAATAACGTACCTAAAAGTTGTAAAGCGAAGCATTATTCTACATACTTTGGGTTGAGGCTAGACTCTCAACCCTAAACCCTGAACCCCCAGATCAGGAATAGATGCCGCATGGCACGGCGCAGCTGACGGCTGCGTCGGGCTTTCTGCCGCTTCGGACGCCATGACGGGCTGCTAGTAAACCAGGACTGTAGTTGTACCCTGAACTAGGGGTAGGGTTTAGGGTTAAGGGCCAGGTCATTAAAACCTTCTTTGTACCCTTGAATACATGCTACCTGATAGCGGGTATTGAGAGTATACAAAGGGCTGGCAAAGGTAGGCACATGTTACGGAGTGCTACGTAGCTTGCTATACTTGTAGGAAATTTCAAGGCCTTTCGGATATGACCCAATGCCAAACAAGAGTGCATTTCTAGCTCGAAAATTTGCTGGGCGTTCTGGGGTCCCTATTTGGCAGTTGGGGTTTTGGGAAGCTTAAGTCTGAACAAGCAAGAACTCCTTTTGGAGGTGCCTAATCATTAGCCTGAAGGCTAATCCCTGGAACATAAACCCTAAAATCCATTTTCAGGTTGAAGGTTCAAGGGTTGTCTAGATGGAGCGTCCGCGGAGGCTTCGAGATTCTCAACTGGTTCAGGGTTAAGGGACTAGCGTTTAAGGCTTACAGTTTAAGGGCTTAGGGGTTTAGGGTATCTTCTATGCAGGCCTAGCAAGGTGACTGCCGAAAATGAGCTGCGCTCTTGCACGAAATCCTACACCCTAGGCGCTCTTACCAATGTCCTAACGGCATGTAATCTTACGATGCGCCGCGCGCACAGACAGCTATGCTTCTTGCAGAACTGATCTTCGTATGTGGAGCGTGTCTACCACCTTTTGTGAAGTAGCCTAAACCAGACCTATATAAGGAATCCAGGACCATCATATTTCGAATTGTTCAGGCTTCCTAGTTCACGTATATCACACAGCCCAGCTTCCCATGAACAAATCTCATTTCTCAGAAAATGGACGGGAAGACGGCGCTTGGGGCAGGGACTCTAGATAACATGATATGCGCACGGCCGGAAAGTCTTCCACAAACCACAATGCGGGTTGAGTTTCTCTTGAAACCCATCCTCCAATTGCGACCCTGAAGCCCAAGCCCTGAACTTTAAATTGAGGCAGAAATCCTAGGCCCCAAGTAGCCTTTGTAGAGCTCAAATAAATCCCAAGCACGACCTACATAGATCACCGCAAGGGGTACTCAGAGGGTCTACCGTTGAAACCATGGGCCCTTAACCCTGAAATCCCCAGGGTACTGAATCCCCCTAATTGGCCTAGGGGCCCATAGCTTCAAACATTAGATCAAGCTTCTGGCCCGTACCCTTCTAGGCGCCGGACTCTTCGAAGCGGCCACTCACGCGCTTCTTAGGAAGCGGAGGAACCTCAATATCTCAATACCGGGATTTAGGGTTTAGGATGTAGGTGTGTGGGGGGGGGGGGGGTCCCAAAAATAGGGGCTATCTTTGTTTGAAGGTTCCCAGAGTAAGGATGATGGTCTGTTATAGGGCCTGCATTGGGTTTCTGCAAGTAAGGAAATCACCATATGCTTCTGTCTCAGGAAAATCATTTGGCCTAGAGATCCCGGGTCCCAGCTGAGTCCCTTTAAAAGTGGTTGGGGGGAAGCCCCTAAAACTTGGCAATTATACGGTATTGGTCACGTGGACCACCACCCAGTAACAGTGACTATTACGGAGAGTGGTGACTATATCAGGGTCATCTCTTTCTCCTTTTATTCTACAAGTACAGGGTGGGGGTCCACCTAAGATATTGGGGATGTTTTCCGGAGACGCCCTTCTTAGAGCTATAGGAGCTGCAGTCAAAATTGTCCTGCATAACTTAATGGACATGAGTTCCTTGTGAGGAGAGTAAACTTAAACTGCAAGAGGGACCCCTATGTTCACTGTAAAGGGTCCCTTAACAAGGCTAATACCGTAAACCCTAAGCCCAAAATTTTAAGGGCCCCTTGAGAAGGCTAATGTTGGCAGTAGCTCATATCCACCGTCACCTTAAGCCCTAAACCCTGAACCCTAAGCCCTAAACTCTGAACCCTAATCCGCCGTCAGAGAGGGTCTGGATATCCGAGCCTCTTACCTTGCTCCCGGTTCCTCGCGAATGACATTTGGGCATTTTCCAAAAAAATGGGTACATTTTTTGTGGGATCCCAGTAAGATTATCATAAGTTGGGGTCTATATTGGGTTCCAACTATTTTGGGAAGCTATCATTTTGGAGGGCTAGCTTCATGCAAATTCTGCGCAAATCCTCTACCCTAAACCCTAAACCCTAAACCCTGAACCCTAAAGACCATGGCAAATGTTGGAAATGCTTGTAGAGGCCCTGAGGTCGCAGCACGGATTCCCGGAAATTGCGCAGTGAGAGCCTTGCGAAACCACTCGAAGTCGCTATAGCGCCTGGCTTGCCAAGGGGTTCAGCACATAGGATGACTTTGAGGTACGTACTAAAACTGCTGATTATTTGGGGAGTCGGGGGGACTTAGTAATTGTACTTCTCACCTCAAACCCTAAACCCTAAACCCATAACTCATGTAGTAACCCCAGTAATCCCTATAGTCCCAGTAGTGATACGGGGCTTCTCCTACCGCGCCGTAGCGAGGCGCGGGCTTCCTATCGGAGTAGTATGGGGAAGTGCTTGAGGATTCAGGGTTTAGGTTTTAGGGCTTCAAGTCTTTAGGGTTTAGGGTTTAGGTTTAAGGGCTTAAAGTCTTTAGGGTTTAGGTTTTAGGGCTTAACGTCTTTAGGGTATCGTCTAGTTGTATCTCAGGGTCCCTAGGGAAGACTCAAAGATAGGTGCAGCAGTGATGAAATGCAGGTCCCTGTTCAAGACAGGGCCCACAATCATGGTGTACTGTACCCACATTCAGCATACAACTTCCTCACGCCTTCTTTAGGGTTTAGGGCATTGGGATCGCCCTGGGACATCTGTAACCTTTGCCATGGAGAGTCCCCCAAACCTAGGCATCAGAAGCTCCTTCATGCATCAGACTCCAATGGTGCCGGTGCAGCCAACATCTAAAAACCTGCCTGTCCTCAACATGTTGGCAGCAGCGAATGCACCGAAGCCTCTAAACCCTAAACATCCCTAAACCCTAAAGCGCTAAGCCCTAAGCCCCACACAGCTACTTGCCATTGTCTTACGATTTGTGTTGGGGCCCCTGGAGGATGCGGCAGCAACATGATTTTGAACCTAGGTGCATTCATTACGTAAACCTTTCCATCCTACCCTTTGTTAGGTATATTGTACATTAAGCAGGAAGAGATACGAGACATAAAGTTAGGTATTCTAACAAACGGGCAGGGTGTAGGGGTCTAAGTCGGACAGGGAAGGCCCCGAACGTTGCCAGTCCAAGTTTAGGATCTCGCTAGCTTGCTTTACGAAATCCGAACTTTTAAGCCCTAAGCCCTGATTTTAGACTGCGTGCGAGGACCTCCGAACAGCGAATGCAGGCCGATCAGTGAGCTGGCCCCGTATCAAATAGGTCGTATGCCGCCTTCGTCTCTTCATGACGTGAGCTCGGTCTCTGCGATTGAGTACATGTGTGACACGTCGCCCTCATCTTTTCACAGCTTTGCTTCTGTATGTAGGATGTCCAAGCACTTAAACAAAACATATGTGCCAACAGATCTGTGTAGGAACACATTTTGGGGCCAGATGGCTGTACTGGGTCTTGGGGCCTTCAGCCAGCTTGAGGGAACATGTTGGAGATGAGCTTGTTGGTATGTGTGGTATGACGGCACACTCGTTCAGTCTTGACCTTAACCCCTTAACCCTAAACCCTGAGACCAAAACCCATGATTTGTTGAAGTTCGAGGCCCAGAGTTTCGAGGGCTCATTGTTTTGGGCGGTGTTTGCTGTCGCTGGTCTTGTTTGCCCAGGATCTTTTCCAGGCTAACTTGGCTACATTCCATCTACTCCCGTTTCAGTACAAAGTGTTGGGCTTAGGGCCTAGAGGGCGCTCCGGACTTACAGAACTGTTGGCCTTATGTGTATGCCAAGCTTCTCGAAGAATCTGACAGGGATTACGGTAGATCGTAAAAAGTAGACCAGACAGAAAACACTCAAGCTATGACCATGCGATACCCTAGCCTCACTGATAGATTCTTTCTTGGCACGACATACTGGCGTAAACTAGTCTTTTGTAAGATGCGCACGTACAAGCAATTCATGAGATGAGTTGGCACCGCAGCCCCAACATGATGCGTCCATAACAGGCGCAGCAGTCATAATACATCATAATACAAAATGGCAAGCTCTCAAAGCTAAACGAAGGGTCCGGCGTTTGAAGGCATGCTCATCTTACTTACATTACCCTAGTGGTATGTAAGAACAAAAAAGACATGTTAGTAGCTCAATGAAACGATGCCCCCACCCGAGCAGTGTTATCAGTAATTGCTAGCAGGGCTGGGGGATAATGCCTTATAGGGTATAAGGTTTACGCCTTAGGGTTTGCGAGACTAAATGCGAATATGAAGGCCTCTCCACTGTGGACAAAACCCTGCTTTACGCTGGACACCCTACATATCCTAGACCCGTGTACCCCACCCCTTTTCTACAAAACCTACCTGTGTGCTGGTGTCTCCTATGTGAGCTAGTCTAAACTCCTAGTATCCCCCAGAATAACCCCTGCAGTAGTCCCTATAACATTTCTTATGTGACCCTCTTTAAAGAGTTTAGATTACGGCTCATATACACATGTGGTGGTTGGGGTTACTACGAGTTTAGACTATAGCTCGTATAGATGCAGACCCAGATCAGCTGGGGTTGCTGCGTCATTGTACTGCCAACAGTCTCTGGGTCGCGGACAGACACCTTCAGAACTTCATCCCCTCATGCAAAAACAAATGGGGTTGTCGGGGTGTGATAAGGTTGGTGTACGTATACGGATTGTAAAGTATATGGCAATCATCATTGGATTTGTTAATGCGATCTCTTGGGCTTATGCACGACGCTGCACATCCAATTGGAATTATGGGGGCCGCGCGGACTATGGTCCTGTTGTTGCAACCTAACCTGAGGCACTCAACAACATGCGAGCTCTAGTCTAAACTCCTAGTATCCCCCTGAAGAACCCCTGTAGTACTTCACTATGTTATCTCCTATAGAATCCCCCTTTAAGGAGTTTAGACTATAGCTCATGTTGTGTTCACAAGGTTGGGCGGCCAACTTCGCATCTCAAGCGCATGCTCAACCTCTAATCTCTGCAGTTTGAGTCTCCTTCCCAGTTGCTCAGAAGGGTCCAAGGATCCAAATAATGGAGCTTTCGGGCCCAAATACCATTAATATTATTGGTATTTGGGCCCGAGAGCTCTATTATTTGGGTCCTTGGACCCCTAAGGAAAGCTTTCACTAGAGAAGCAAATGCCTAATTTCGAGTGTGGCATACCCTAAGTCAGCCTTACTGTTCTCTGTCATTTCCGGCGCTTTCTGACTCTGTTTTTCCAAGCGAGTCCCCATGACAATCACTGTCATGCCTTGTATGCCCTGGGGCCAAAACTTTTTGAGGATGAGCCATCCTAAGCTCCTGCTTTCTGATCCCCAGATCAGTGAGCTAAAGATGTAATCCAAAATCCCTAGCCCCAAGAGACGCGAAGCACAAAATCCTTCAGCCCAAATCCCACAGGAAGTCATAAACCCAAGGCTTAACCCTAAACCCGAAACCCTGAATCTCAAACCCTAAGCCCTGAATCCTAGATTCTGAACCCTAAACCCTAAACCCCTGAGCCCTTCGGCTCATGCTTTAACCTTAAACCATCCGGCCCACCTCACCACAGGGCGCTCCCACAGTAAGAAAAGGCAGTGCCTGCAAAGTTGGAGTTTAGGGTTTAGGGTGTGGGGTCTAGGTTTCTGATATTAAAGTGAGCGCGGATTGCCTACGTTGAGGGTCTGTAAGAAGTACCTACTTGAATCATCAGGGTATTACCCATGTAGTAGTAGGCTGGGCAGCCTCCGCACATGACGCCTACTTAAGGATACTCTAGGGGAAAAACTTAAACCAAGCACTAAGTGCCAGCGCTTTGGGCTTAAGGATCAGGCGGGCCCTTAGCCCAGTTTAGGGACATACGTGGACCCTGAAGCCTTCAGATGCCTCAAGCCTCTGCGGAGGCAGAGGAAGGCAATGTGGCAGAGGGCAAGGGCTTGTGCGCATGACTTGGCTATGTTTGAAGAAGCGCTTTTACTGCTTACCTCCCAAAAAATTGACCATTAGACGAAGAGCCCGAAAGCACCAACTTCACAGATGTCCCCACGCAGCTTGAAACCATCATTCGCTTTGGGCCCACAGGAGACGCATGTCCATATCTCCGAGAGGTAAAATCCCCCTTAAGTAGATAGTATATGGCTTTGGGTATATTATAACCAGACCCCATATACCCCATATTCTATCTACTTAAGAGGGACTGCAACCCTAAACCCTAAAACCTAAACCCCATATTCTATCTACTTAAGGAGGACTGTAGCCTACTCAAGCATCCAGACTTCAGCTCATGCAACCCAATATAACACCCCATGCAGCAAGCGCTGCACCAAGAACCGTAGATACTGCTCCGACTTCCAACCCAAGCCTGCCAAATAGCTAGCAAGTAACGAGATACTTTTCTGGAACTGTACTGAGCAAAAGGGGTTTAGTGTTTACCTAAACCCTAAGCCCTATACCCTTTAGGGTTTGGGGTTGGCGAATTCCTGAGCTTGCTCGCAACAAAGATTCAAGGTTCGGGCGCATCTGTCGGTGAAGGACAGGTGAAACGATTGTGGCACATCCACGTCCTACACCCAAAGGATCCTAAGTACCTATATAGGGAATACTGACCTAAGCCATATTGCTAATTCCTAGTATGGACGCCCTACTTTGTACAATATGTAAATACATACAATATACACACATATATATGTACATATGTGTGTGTATACATAGGTACTTAGGATCCTTTGGGATATTGACCAGGCGGGCCGGTGGACTTGAGAAGTAGAGCTCAGGTCGTGTACCCTGATGCAGGTAGACTCCCCCTAAACCCTAAACCCTAAACACCCTAATACCCTAGGCCCAATATCTTGTGAGAGGTCGGGGATGAGGCGGGGTGCGGTGCGCTGTCGTTCAATGCTGTAGGTATGGCTGAGGTTCCATGATTCCTTGGGCCCTGATCTGACGTTGACGGCGCTTAGTGGGTTTGGGGATGTCTTAGAAAAAAATCTGCATTTCGACTCACGTGTAATCAAACCACTTCTATATAGTAGGCGCGAAGGTGGAGACTAAAAGCATCAGGCTAATGCAAACCCATGATTAAGAGACCCCCCTTCAAGGGGCCTTAATATCAGGATCCCTAGTATAATCCCTACTAAGGAGAGGGGGGCTATTAATCAGGGGTTTACATTTACCAGCAATCCAGCTGAAGACCTCTGGCCTGATGAAGAGTGGACATTGCTATCCGCCATAAACTGGGTTGCTGTCAAGGAACTTGATTTAAGTTACTATAATGGGGAAAGCCTATCAACAACAGTTCCTCAACAGGAACCCTGCAAAAACTGACCTCATAGCCCCTGAAAGCGGAAAACTCATCCTAGGTACCACGTGCTTTTGTTGAAGGTTCATCGGCTACTGTAGGATAACGGGCCATCTCTGCAAAACCATGTCTTTCTTGGTGCTTCTGGCACAAGTTAGGGCTTCAGGTCACTTCCGCAAGGACTAGGGTGGAATAGTATCCGCAGAGGTTTTGTCGGGGCCTTCATGGTTGGAATAGGATACAAGTACCGGACGCGCAAACCTAGTGCAAGCAACGGGTACACCTTACTGAACATAGCGAAGGGCACAGCAAGTCAGGACCCCAAACACTAGAATTTGACTGGGCCCGCGTGCGGCCACTTCCCTTGAGCTAGGCCAACGAGAGGTTGATGACATCTTCCATTGGAATTATCATAGGAATCCTCTTTCTGTTCCTACTACCTATCAACTTTGGACAGCCTGAAAAAGTTGGATGATTGCACCTAACAAAGACCTTCTACGTGGCACTTAAGACCCCTACTAAGGGGTAACCCTTAGGTACCTATAATAGGACTCTAAGGGAATCCAAAGATTCACGTAAGGTCCAAGCTAAGTCCCAAGGAGTAGGGAAACCCTGCCCCAAACCCTAAACCCTAAAGCCTAAATCCTAAAGCCTAACACCTAAACCCTTAACTTCAGCCACGAACATGCAAAGAGAAACTCCTGCCATGAAGAGCTCATGCCAGTAGCGTTTTCCTGGGCAATCTGCTCAAAGCCAAGGGTTTAGGGTTTTTAGGGTAAGGGTTTAGGGTATAGGATTAGGGCCGTTTGTGAACGACCCACCTCCAAGGGCTGTTGAGGCTCCAGCGCCGAGGGGGTTCTGCGTCAGGGCGTTGGGGGCTAACAATGCTACGTGTCTCATCCTACTCCTCCTGCCACAACTACGTATACAGCCTTAAAGCCTAAACTTTCAACCCTAAACTCCAAACCCTAAACCTACTGCTGCTGGCAAGGCCTACGCCCTGCGGAGGATCTTCCGAAGGTTGAAGGCTGGTAATACTCCAAGGGCCCCTCGTTACCTCGAACTGTTAAGGCCTACGATGGGCAAGGTGCCAGCTGCAAGCAAGTCCTAAAGCCGTAAACCCTAGATCCTAAACCCAAAATCCTGAAACCTAAATCCTAAACCCTAGGCCCTAAAACCCTAAAACCCTAACCCTAGACCTTCTCTACCTATGTATATCTAAAGTTTAATAGGGCTGTGCATCCCGTTTGGTCGAATAGGATTTAGGATTTAGGATTTTGGGTGTTGGGTTTTGGGTTTTGGAATTTGG
>CAJNIZ010008251.1:0-13384 GCA_905231905.1 Symbiodinium pilosum
GGCAAGGCAGGGCAAGACAGAGCAGAGCAGGGCAGGGCAAAAGGAAAGAGAAGGCTGAGGGCAGACAGGGCAAGGAGGAGGGCAGGGCAGAGCAGGGGAGAGGAGGAAAAGGATGAGGGCAGAGCAAGATGGGCAGGGAGGGAGGGGAGGAGGGCAAGGAAAGGCAGCAGGATCAGGGAAAGGAGGAGGGTAGGCTAAAGAAAGGTGAGGGCAGGGAGGGAAAGCAGGAGGGCAGGGCAGGGAAGCATGATGAGGGGAAAGGCCAGACAGGCGGGAAGCATGGCGGGATTTTCTGCAAAGTCTGATCACAATCTGCTGACTGATGGGCAAATCTGATGAGGTTTGCTGGTGCTGTTTTTTGGGTGTGTGTTTAGTCTTATGAGTCTTTTTCGACTATTAGTATGGATGGGCCCGTCCTAAGACATGATACAAGAGATGGCTTTTTGGTATCTAATATGATCTGCATGTAGTAAAGTACCCGAAGTTGTAAGCTAGATGTAGCTCACCCCCCTCCCTCGTCTCTGAGCCTAGCATCCGAAACTCCCAAAAGCAGAGCCTGAGCACTCAATCCATAACTCCTACAACCCCGCACATCTTGCGTTGCTGGGATACATTCATATCCAACGAACCGTCCCGTCAAGTTGAGGCAAAGACTAGGAAGACTCTACTAGACGGTTTCCCAGCTTCCCAGTCTTTGAAACATGAGAATTAACTCTGCTCGCGCTGTGGATCACTTTTTTCCAGAAAGCGGTACGCGAAACAAAGCTTCAAGATGTAAACTCTGGACCCCAGAATCCTTGCGGCATCCAGCCTCTACAGACTGCATCACAACACCTCATGAAGCTCACCCACGAGCTCAAAACCCCAAACACCCCCAAATCGCGAACTCCTTAGCTCCAAAACACCTCAACCTTTAAAGCCTCATGTAGGTGCCTCAACGATTTACAAGGCTATCCCGTTGTGATCCTTACGTTTTCAGGCCCTTGCAGTACATTGTCCCAACCGTGAAAACTACCCACAGTCCTCCGCCTGCTGCCACCGACCTTCCTCGCCTTCCACAAGCAGATCTTGCTTTGAAGGGGCCTACTTCGAGGGTCAGGGGGACTTAGTAAGTAGTTTAATAACCCCTATAAGCCATACAATCACGCCCCATCATCCCCATTATTAACCTACTTGCCAAGTTCCCATGACCCTACATGTATGGCTCGGGAGAAAACAGCAAGCGAAGGTGCCATGACACGGCATTACAATCTTTGAGGCGGAGGTCGAGGAGGAGGGGGGGGGCAGGGCAGAAAGTCAGAATGACTCATATGGGATTTCTGAACAATGGTGCTTTGGGGGAGCTCTCAGGAGAAAACGGTGAATGAAATGTCTGAATTGAGGATTCTCTTGACCAACTCCCAGCGGTACTTCTGCTGACGAGGCACAAGCCGTCAAGGCGGCTCCATAGCTGATCACATCCTCAGTTTGGGGTCTAGGGCTTGGATTTATGCAGGACCGACCAGGTATAGTTGTAATTATCAAGGACACAAGGTAACTTAATTTCTTAGTATCTCATATACGGTAATTTCCGAGAATCACGGTCCCCTCTACGTACCCCCCCATGTTTGGGGCTTGGGGCTGAGGTTTGAGCTTTAGAGGCCCAGTATCCCCCTGAAGACCAAAGGATCATTCATGCGGGGTAGGGTTAGAGGCAGAGGGTTTAGTTTAGGGTCGACGGTTGAGGGTTTAAGGTTTAGGGGGGTTCCTAACCACGAATTTGGTGTGTAAAGTGTACAGGGCCCCTCAGGAATACAAATGTGTTGTGAGCAGAGATGTAGACGTACGGCCAGCATAGATTCCAATCGACTGTCCCCACCCTGTCACAGTCTTTATTCGGGTCACATTAAGGGCGATATATAACTTGTCTTACAAATGTTATCCAACTGTTACAGATTGGGGGCAGTACCCAAGATCTTGCATCAAGCTTTCAAAATCCAACCTCAAGCCTTACTTGCAACGTACTTACTTGTGAAGCTACCGAGTGATGATCGAACAGTTCTTGAAAAACACAAACCGGGCTTACTTCTGTATAGTTCGCTTCCCTAGATTCAAAATCAAATCGCGACGCGACTCCTACAACCCACGTCGCCCTGCACACTGGCCCTAAACCCTTAAGTCCCTAACCCTGAACCCTTAACACCTAAGCCCAAGATCCCAAACCCCATCTACAGCCCATCTTATCACATTTCACTAAACCTAAACCCTAATTACTTGTAGCTTTCAAAAATACACTTCTGCGAAACACGTATACCCTAATCCCTAAACCCCAGAACCCCAAACCTTATGGCTAAGATTTATAGTCCCCCTTAAGTAGATAGAATATGGCTTTTCGTATATCATAATAAGATCCCCATATACACCATATTCTATCTACTTAAGGGGGACTATAGGCCCTAAAACTGAAGCAAGCCAGAGATTCCGGCTTGACCTTCGCGCGGCCGAGGGAGTGAAAGAGCTGCAGGCACTGCCTTGAGTTTCAGCGTTGATGGGGTGGGCTTAGGCTTTAAGATTTCAGGGTTTAGGGTAAGGGTGTAGAGTTTAGGCTTTAGGGTGTAGCGTTTAGGGTTTAAGGGCTTTTGGAATTCAGTACTAGAGAAGTCCAAGTACCTGCCAAAACCCATGCAGGTCTAGTTGAGGTATCCCGTACCGGAATTTCACCAGCGATCTAGGACAATAATGGTAGTAGCTGACGGTAGCTGCTCAGATTTCTACATTCTGGTTTGAGGTTATGCAGGGGTTATACCGTTGATGAAAGAAACCTGGCACTACTCAACGCTCCCTAGGTCCCAGGAATTACAGCAATATTCGGACCCTAGGTAGTAGTGCAACTTTTCCTCCATCAACAGTGTGGGTTTCAAAGCCTTCCAAAACCAAACATACAGGAGTTGAGGATTCAGGCTTGAGGATGGAAAGGCTTAGGGAGTGGTTTAGGCCTTTGTCTTTACCGAAAATAATCCCCACATCCTTAGCCCTAAACCCTCATGCTCAGAACAAAACGGACATGTATAGGCTAACAGAAAAAAGTAAGCGATAAACCAATCAAAACGCGCTCTCGCCACGAACCCCATACAAATTCTATAAACAAGCTGCTCATTCGTCGACCATAAACCCTAAACCCTATAACCCTGAACCCTTTCCTTTGGCCTAGCGGCAGCCACTGAGCCCCTCGTTGGCAGGCTGCCATGGTAGAGCTGTGGCTGGCAACGTCGGCCTGCAGCATGTTGAAAGAAACTCATTAGGGCTGAGGATTTAATGGGGTTTAGGGTTTAGAGTTGTATACAAGGGCTGTATAATCGGCGTATAGGGGTTGTAGTCAGTATTGACCAAAACTTTCAGGGGACCAAAATTCCAAGCTCTAGACGGGCCATCAGATTCATGATCCCTTACCCCCATACTACAACCCGCAGTAATACGCATCCCGTTATTATGTGTATGTATATATATATATACATCTGTTCGAGCACCCGCCTGACCATTTCTGTTCAAGTAACGTGAAAGCCAGCAAGTAAGCGTCAGTTCCAGGTCGTGGGGGGTCAAATGCCTTCCATGCTTAACGGACAGCGAAGGGCAAGCAAGGAACTTGTTCAGCTAGGTTGAGATCTTTCTGCTACTGTACTTGGTTCCTCGGGACTTGGATAGACTTCACAACAGGCAAAGCCATCGAGGGCGAGTAAATTGTGTGGCATTTTTTCGATGACTGCTTCACCAATTAGATCAAATTAGAACTCCTACATATACAAGGATTGCCGGAGGTTCTCTCAGGGGCCCGCAATGTGATTCAGAATCGTCAGCAAAGGCCTTACATGCTCGAAGATGACGAATTTCAGGTTGGGCTTGGAAGACAGAAGCACCTTTGTTTTTGGAACTACGGCAGAGGCCTGAATAAGTAGCAGCATCAAAGAACTAAACCCTAAGCCCTGAACCGTAATTCCTACACCCTAGTCATCCCTACATATCACCAAGTACCGCTTAAACCCTATGCTTGATAATTCAGGCCCTTAGTTACATCCCTATAAGTCGAAACAAACTCAACTTCCTTTTCATGCTCGATCTTCTTCTTCATTTCAACCTCCAGTATTCCAAGTTAATTATTCGGCTCCTAAACCTTAACTCTATTGCAACTTGGTATATACCATACCGCAAAGTCCGTTTCTAGTTGTTTCTTACCTGTGGATTCTGATTAGCATTGCGCTAAACCCGCTGGACCCCTAGCCTGATAAACGTCCTTTCATATCCCTAAAGCATGCTGCATGTCCCTGTATTCCATTTGTCTCGGTCAAGCCACTACACCGGACAAACGCCCCTTTTGTCACCTTTTTCGGCGGAGCAAACTCATCTTCGAAGTGCTTAGCAGGAATGCGGCAAGGAATTGTAGGGCTTAGGAACTATCTCAGTAGGCTTTTGTCTAAAAACTAGGGGTGCCTTGGGGGAGCCCCTATAAGGAGGACTCTCGGAAACCCAGGGTAGGGACCGCTACAAGGGATTCCTTCCCTGATTCCTGTCGGGCACCAGGTAGTACTCGTTGGTATCGCTTTGGCCACTGTGGTAGCCTGTTGGAATCCTAACCTCCCTTACTGCAGCCTATGTTGACATGTGAAGGGCATGAGACGGTGACGGAAAGCCAACATCGGACGCATGCGTCCACAAGCTAGTGCAAGCCAGCCTGAAGATTTGGTAGTTTCCCAACATAAAGGGACCCCAATATAGACCCTAATATAATATAGTCCTTATTATGCGGATTCCCAAAAAGGTGCTCCTAATTTTGGGAAACCCCATTTAGCAAACTGCTCTGATCACACGCGCCAGGCTTGCTGCAGATGGTCTATGGTGGCACGACTGGCATTCATGATGCACAGCCCATTGAAGCACCGAATAACTTGGATGGGCTGGAAAGCACCTCGTGCCTACCGATGCAGAACCATCCATCCCGCGTATGGCGCCTGCTTCTTCACCAACTTGTTCAGAAAGGTAGAATAATGAGCCATGCAAGCTGCATGTCGGCCACGTTCGTTGGATAGGCTCAGCTTCAACCAGGCAATGTTCCATGACGACTGCCATCTGCGAGGAAGAAGCACTTCCACGAACTTCCACAGCCTGCCGCCACCGCCAAGGCAGGTACAGGCTTTTGAGTGTCATATAGTCATGATTACAGCAAAGGCATCAGAAAGATTCGTATCAGTAGTAGCAGTAGCAGCAGCAATAGTAGTAATGGTACGAGTAGAAGTAGATTCCAGGGATGCTGCAAGGCTACAGGGACTGCGTGTACCGCACAGGAAGAAATGCTGCCACAGAAAGATCTCTTACAACAAAATGCATGTCGAAGATAATGTCCGGGGTCCCAAGTCAAACCCTAACCCTAAACCCGAAATGCACTGGTCGACTTATTGCATGCGTGCCTCAAACGCACCCAAGTACAAAACTTGCTTCGCAGTGTTAAACCCTGGGCCAAATCCAAGCATGTTGCTTGTCAAGGGCCTAAACCCCCTTGTCTTGACATCATGGAAACCATGCCACTTGTAGTGTACCGTGCTAACCATTATGCACACAACTATGTTTGGGAAACTGTGTTGATGAGGCTGCGGTTTCCTCTTCAGGAAAGAAAATCAACAAGTGTCAAAGAGGAAAGCAACACCTGTTTCCAATCAGCGCAAAGAAATGAAATTAATGCACTATAATAATACGACAAACAAGCCGTAGCTTGCAAACAATAAAGTGCGCGAACAAGTACACCAAATCAAAAACGAATGTCTATACAATCTACGTGCAGATCCAACGTCCTGTTTCAGAGTTCCCAACACTCCATCCCATGCCTCAAGCCGTGTCATGCCGGTGAACGCACATGAAGCGAGGAGTTTCACGCCATACGCACGCAATCGCCCAAAGCAATGAAGTAGGCTTCGTAGCCAGCCTCAGATTCGTAGAGAGCTAAGAAATGGCACGCGCAGGGACCCTTGACAGGATTTATGGTCCTTGGAAGGATTTTCGAGAATTAGCTTTGAATAAGTGCACTCTTGTACAGGCCACTGGCATGGGTTGAATTTCAGGTGCCTGTCTAGCATACATGGGGCCTGATGCCATTAAAGCACATCGCTTCCCGCGTGTACTTGAGGTGCAGGAAGAGAGACAAGAAAGAATACATGGAAGGCTGCAGGCAGCAGCAATGAAAGTTGAAAAAATGTGACAACCATTTGGACTGCGTTCACAGTTCCTCAGATCAGCCCATCAAGCCAGATGTCTTAGAAAAACAACTCCAAGCAAGTCTCCTACAGTCCATGTCGGATCCTCGCTAAGGGGTTAACATTACAACCCGGAAGGATCTGACCTGCCACGCGGCCTTTGTGTAGTGGTGGTGGTCACACTGGCTTGGATCCTTGATTTCCAGGTGCCCCCTCCAATCCACCAGGCACACGTCGGACCACAGAGTACTATGGCCTAGGTCTACAGCTTTTCCTTGGGTCCTGCCCCCACACATTAACAGTCTATAAGAGGGGTCATATTACCGGCTCTATATAATCACATTATGAGTACTATCCAACTGCTCATGAACGGGGGCAATACCCAAGCTTTTTGGATGTAGAGTGTTAGTCTTCAGGGTGAGGATTAAAGGGTCTACAGGAGTGTGGGTCCCTTTGTAACTGAACATAAATATGAGGGGTCGGTGTCAAGTTTTGCAAGCTCCTTGCACAGCTCTGCTGGCACAGCTTTGCATCAAAACATCGCCTAAGAAGGGGGAGCTGAGGTGGCGCAACTCCGGTCCTAACCGAAAAACATTGGATGAACACCCTCGGTATGATGTCGCTGCTTTTTCTACAATGCCAGGAACCGGCGCTAATCTTGCTACACGCAGTGCCGACGGAACCTTAGACCCGAATCCCTTCACTGCGATCACGAAGTCGTCCTGATCCCTACATCCAACGCCCTACGCAAACCCTATTCTGGGTTGCTGTTAAGGAACTTAAATTAAGTTACTATATTGGGGAAACCCTAGTATTTACTGTATATACCCATTATGGTAACTTAATTTAACTTCCTTAACAGCTTCCCAGTATTCCCTTGACCCTAGGCCCCCAACCATACTCTCATCTCCAAGCCGCCTATCGCTTCCTGGACGGCTTCGGCATACAGCTGGCCTGAGCTTGCCAGGCAGCATAATAAGAAGACCTCTTGGGAACATGGCTGGTCGAAGTGGCATTTCTCTATATCACTCTGTACGTGCGAGCGATACTCACAACTTGGGCTCTTTAGGGGGTAGCGGTTACATTCCGACACACAACATGCTGGGTGGAAGAATGGGGCCTCCATTTGGGAAACTGCCCTTGTGGCATGTCTCAGACAAAACTCCAACAGACCAATTCCACCTCATCCCACATCTAATAAACCATCCCACCTTCATGTAAGAGGCACTTATGGGGCTTTTATAGGGATTGTAAAGGGATTATATAAAGGCTATATAAGGATTTCCTAAGGAAAAGCCTTCCAGCATGATAGAGAAAAATGCCTTCAGCTCCTCAAAAACCTATGCTGAAGCCTCATAGATTCCTCTGGGGCTCCGCTAGCACGTCTCCTACACGAGAGAAGGCGGGTAGAGGTAGGAATGCAAGAGGCGTGCTCCTCCGGGCTTGACAATCTCAAACCCAAGCACTATGCAACCTCTTTATCACACTTTTTTCCCCTTCGGCCACGGCTGAAAGGTTTGCTGTGGCCTTTTAGAGCACGTAAGTTCAGGTCTCCTCGAACGATAGGACATGATTGAAAGGTAACCCTTATCCAGCTGCTCCCCTCAAAAAACCCTCTATATCGATGGATATCACAACTTTGGGAAACCTGGGATCACCACTGTAATCTCTTCATGTGTGTGTATATATCCATCCAACCCTTACCATTCCCTTAGAACCCCCCTTGTCTCCCTCACTCCCCAAGGTACGAAACAACCCCTACGTCGTAGGTGGACCCCACACGCAGTAAGAGTGCCTGTAGGGGATAATGGTGGTTGTATCAGGGTCCTCTTACTGTATTCCTAGTATACCAATACTACAGGGTGGGGGGGTCCACCTAAGGTACATCCATTTGAAAGGCAAGCTTCTGAGTGGATTGGCCACGACGGATCCTTGACTTGGCCTCAGCTGAAGGGAACGGACAACAAAACGAAAATTCCTATGTTCTTCACGGCTTAAGGCTTATAGGGTGCTTACTACATGAGGGGTTCATCTGAGGAATATTTTGTATGTGTATAGTTGTAGACATCCACTCCCCCTTAAGCACCAGGACGTAGTCTGCATGCTACCTCTGGTCTTCACCCTCCCGGCTTTTCGGACTTCCGGTTCAAACTTTTCAGCGCCTGGGGTTAACAATTTTTGGTGGCAGCCAAGATCGATCATGGTCTCCGTATGCTCTTTTTTTACGATTCTACGCCCTTGCCTGCCCAGAAGTTTCTACCCAGTCGCATCACTGGTAGACTGAAACCAAGACGCTACTTGGATGTGCCAAAGGAAAATACATGTGGGCTCAATGTACCACTCCAACCTGAATAAAACAGTGTTTGTTCTGAAGTCTTTCTTGCAGTCCAAATTGTTTGGCTACATGGGAGGGATTATGTCCAAACCAGTCCTGGCAAGGACAATGGTTGATGGACAACACCCTGTGTGATCCTATCTACCCAAATCCCAGAACATAGATCAGCCCACTGAATATGGTAGGGTATACCTGCGAAGGTATGCCTCAAACTGTCCCAGCCACAGTGCTGGACAGTTCGGGTTGGTCCTCCACAGCTGCGCAGATACAGGCCTAAGCTGCAAAAGGACAGATCACGCGGGGATTCCGAAAAATAGCACCCCTAGAGATCCTACTTCCTAGGAATATGTGGGGGCTATGGGTCCCTAATAAGGAGAATGCCTCAAAAAGAGGAGAACCCACCCTAAACCCTAAACCCTTTTGCATCTGGCTTGCAACGACTCTGCCAGGCAAACAATACACCCTAATTCCTTAAACCCCACTTGGAGGGTCAGGGGACTTAGTAAGTACCCAATTATCCCATTATTAACCTACTTCCTAAGTCCCTATGGCCCCCACAGTACTCCTACCACTGTTTGTCAGCTTCCTGAGAAAAGGCCGAGATACAATCCCTGCTCCACGAGACCCTCGCGGAAGGCGGCCAAAATCTGCGAGGCCCTGTCCTTCCATGGCTGGCAGTGCGCTTGTCATGCGAATGTTTGCTAGCCCTCTTCGAGGACCCCAAAATCCCTAAGGACAAGATGCCAAACAAGGGCAGGGGTTTGGAGGGATTTGAGGAGGTAATTCAGGGCTTTAGGCTCATGGTTCGTAAGTTGCTTTGGTTTGCGGTGGGAACCAGGACGTTAAGTTGACTCCCACAGGAAAACTATGTGAATGGAGCCCATCCGAACCTAAGCCTCAGCCACTCCGTAAAAAGCAGCCCCACAAACCAACATCCGACACCTCACAGATTTAGGTCCTAGAGGGCAACCCGCTTCCCTAGACTGGGGTCGGGTACACGCCAATGTTTACGATTCCGTTCAATAACAAACCAGTCGTCCAACCAGTACAAAATTGGAGATGAAGGGGAGGCAATGAAACCATGTATTTGTAAGTAGAGAAGATTATGGCTTTCTTTGTAGGGAATACAAATTACAACGCTACTACCTTCAAGTAAGAAGCAATCCTGACACCAAAGCGCAATTGTTTCGAAATCTACGCAAGGACAAAAGAAGTTGCTCAACAGCGCCAAGACGTCCAACCAGCCCCAGTCGGTCAAATTCTCCCTGGAGAATCTGGCGGTCATGATCCTAAAACTTGCGCGGCTGAAAGATGTGGATATGGGGGTTCCCAAGACGATAGGAACCCTTAATAAGGATTGCTTATGTTATTGGGGTCTACATTAATTAGGGTCCGCTTATTTACGGTAAATGCCTGGTAGATATTACGGATTAGATCAGAGATTTCCACAAAGAGCTATACAAACGTGTGGCCATGGGGTAATGTCCTACTTCTCACTGCAGGGTGCCAACCGGGCCACCTCCTTTCACACATAGCACGGTATGATGCGCCAACGGATAAGAAGGGTCATTACGGATCGCAAAAAAAAAGCCCGAAAAGGGCAACCCCGAAAAAGGATGGCCAGTGCAGACCATGCCTCAGTTCTAAGGTTCAAAAGGATTTCAAGCTTGGAAGGGCAATGAATTCGAAAGAGAAAGCAAGAAAGGTGCAAAGGGGCCTTAGGGTTAATCCCAAATCCGAAAAAGCAGCAGGAGGACCCTATTGCGCCCAATTTGAGCTGCTTCAAGTATTTGTGATCTACCTCGACTCTAAATAAAACTCAGCATCATGCACCAAGGGTTTCACCCCAAGCTCGAAGCCCTACATTACATTCTGAGCCACTGGGTTGGCCCTAAAACCCTTTGAAAAATATTAGAAAATATGGTCCCTTATTAAAGCCATTAAGCTTAAACATCCCAGGGGCCTACCCAGGCCACTAGACCCGAAGAATCGAAATCTTCACTTCACCATAAGCCCTGTCAACCTGACGACCAGAAAGCTACACCCTGAACCCTGAAACCTTTTCCCTAAAACCCGACAACCGACGAACCCAAACCGTAGTCCCGACACCGGGAGGAGTCCTCGAGCCCGATCGCATGGCCAAGGATCTGACTTAATCCTTCCTCTGTCATCTGGGACACCCGCATGCCGATAATCTTCTCAAGGACTGCGAAGGAATCCCACCTGAGATAGGCACTTCCCCAAATAAGAAGGCCACCCCCACCCCTTAATGATGAATACACCCAATATAATACCAACAGAAAACCATCATAATACCAGTACATGTTAGGCGGAGCATTTGTCATTACGGGGTCGGGGGGGTGTTACGGGTTACTGCAAGGGGAGCGGATTCTTTGCGGGATCATAAAAAAGCTTATTGGGATCCCCTAGAGATCATGTAATCTAGAAATCATTCCTCAGAAGCTCCCACAAATTAAGCCTACACCCTAAACCCTAAAGTTTGGGGGGGACACAGGAGTTTAGGGATTCGGGCTTGGGGATAGAGGCTCAGAGACTTCTTACGGATGAGGGTTTAGGGTTCGCTGTCTGAGGTTGGGGCTTAGAAGATATTATGGCGCGCTACTGTACTGAGAAGCCTGCAGGACCTGTACTCCAGGATAATACCCAAATTCCCCAAGGTTAGCGTGCTTTAACTTAGCCCACATTGCCCTAGGAGGAAACAAGGATCCTCTTTCCATATATCAATATATATATATATACATACACGGAATCCCATACCCCAAAAGTATAAAACGAACCCTAGCATTGATCCAGTCAAGTCATGCAGCATTTTGAGCATGAAGTATGACCGCGGAGATGTGAGCCATTGGGGTGTCTGGTCCCGGCTTCTAGAAATCAAACCTGCCCCCGAAGAAAGAACCTTACCCACCTAGCAATTACCTCGGTCTATACATTACTGACTGGTGGCTAGCAGGGAATAAGAGAATGTAGTGTATAGTTCTTATATACTGCATTCCCTAAAGGCTATATTCACTTATTCCCTAATAATCAGCAGTAGGACTACGGAAACGGTTGTTCTTAGGGAGATGAGGGGCTCATTTAGCGTAGGGGAAGGTGATCCAAACTTCCCCATGTCAGCGAATGCAAGGAATGACCCTGATCCCCGAACACTAACCCCTAAACCCTCATCCCGGACTCAACCCTACCACCGAAGTCCCCGAAGAGCAGTCAAGGTGCATTGAGGACTGCATGAGCAGAATCGCCGGCCGGGTCGGCAGATGCTGAGTGATGGTCTCCGGCCAAACGTAGCGTGCCAAATCCTTGCTCAAGCGAAGACTTGATTTCTTCAGACTATGCGAAGGATTCTGTCATAAAGCTCCTGTCGGGAGTCCAGGTTAAAAAAATCTAAGCTGCTGAAAACTCATCCCTTCTTTAGCTCGAAGAAGAGCGAGGGTTGTTTGAGAGAGGGGGTCGAACCACGTGCCAGTGGGGCTACTTACGGATCCGATCCCACAAGCCAGAATACATGATGGCTTGGTACACACCACTTACTAGAATGATTCACTGTAGTGTAAGGCTGTTCCCCGAGAAAGTTGTAAAATACACCAAACCTATACCGAGCTCAAAGAGCCTGCCAACGAAGAATGCCATGGCGAATTTCACTAGGTGCCTCGATGTCAATTGGAATGCCCAACATTTGGCTGAAGCATGCAAAACGGTTCGCGGTCGGGAAATTCAACGAGTAGGAACGTCTTTGCAATTACAGCTGTACTCCACTCAATCAAGTCCCTTCTAGCAGTGATGGGGTCGCCTGACACTGGCCTTTTCCTCCATCAACACAAGGCCTACGGAAAACACTTCTGTTCGGCCAAAACCTGAGAGCTGCCAGGAGTCTGTGGTTGGGACCACTCTGGCCTTCCCCCGCACCCCTATGCCATGTGTACCGAGACGACGGTTGGCAAACTCCAAATACCAACCTCAACTGCTTGCTGGTACCGGCCCCCACACAAACATGGAAGCTCATATGGGCGGCGCCAGAAACCTAGAGGCCAGCCTTCTATCCAATTTCACGCGTTATCAAAATTGCTTACTCTCATCGTTTTCCCATCAAATACCGTAAATCACAAAGTCATCACTTTATTTACTCTTATCGTTTCCCATGAGCTGCACATGCCGATAAACCGTGTCAGTTCTATTTTAAGAAACCGTAGAGACTCGGGTTGTCTCAGGCCATATAGCCCTCCTAACAGGACAGTAGCCTTCAAGGGCTCCTCTTGGGTTTGCATCTTAATTTGAGGGGAGGGTAGCTGGGGCAAACCTGTAGATAGGCCATGCTCTGATTAGGCGAATCGCACGTTGGGTGTCGCCTTCAGAGGTCTAGAGTAGCATGCGTTTTGAAAGCTAAAACTCATGGCACAAGCCCTGAAGCTGCTACTTTCCCAAACTCTGCTCAATGATACACACCTCTTCCCAATGACAACTAACTACCCACCCCCGTAACACTAAACAGTTCTGTAAAGTGTCTCGTTGGGGGAGATGATATTGATGGGCTACCGTTAAGGCTTAACACTTTTTCACCCCAATCCCTACACTGTGACACGGTTTAGAGTTTAAGCTTTAGGGCCTCCAATCTCATTGAACTAACCCTCAACCTCGGACCCTCAACCCCAAATCCTTACCCTTAACCAGGCCGTAAACTCTAAAACCGCATCCCTAAACCCTTAGCCCTATGCCCTCACCCCCAAAGCTGCTCCTCCCTTAATGCCAACCCTTCCCTTTTACCAGCCCCAAACCGACCCTAAACCCAAAACCCTAAATCTCAAACCCCAAA
>CAJNIZ010008252.1:4833-14924 GCA_905231905.1 Symbiodinium pilosum
GGTTATATAGGGTTTAGGGTTTAGGGTCCATGTACCCAATAATTAGGTACTTGGGATTTTGGTAATAGTAATTCTAGTACAGGTTTAGGGTAAGTATATGATTATTAGGTACTTGGACCCTTAGGGGTTTGTAGATGAAACTATGACCGCAGCTGTAGTTCAGAGAAACTTCTTAATCTCTAGACGCTAAACCTTAAGCTCTCTTTGCAGCAAGCCCAGGTGATTGGCATAACAGGTGCGAGTTCCTGAAAAATGCTACTACAATCTTTTCAGTAGGGGCCCCTTTTCATGGCTACATCCCTAGATTCCCCAAAACCCCCTTAATCCTGACCTTCAGCCCTAAACCGCAAACCCTAAAACTGAAACCTTAAACCCTAACCCCTAAGGTTTAGGGAAATCCCAAAACTCTTGAACCCGCATTTGGAGCAGCCTGTAGGTCGGAGCATGAGGACATCACGATTCTTCCGCCTGAGCGGCTGACGTTTGTCACCCACGATTTTCCAGGAAGTCTGCTTATTCCGGGGAGCCTGTACCCTGGTTGGTTTAGAATTCAGGTGGGGGGATGTCTTGAGGGTTTAAAGCTATTTGGGTTGATGTCGGTGTTTAAGTGTTTCGTTTTTTCCGGTGATGTCTTGAGGGTTGAGAGGTAGGGTATACCAGAAATGATTCTATTCAACGGTGTCTTATTCCAATTCCCATAAAGCAGCTGAGAATGGTGTTTGGAAGTGTTCCCAGACCCTTCCCCGTGTTCTAGGGTGGACTCATGCAGGTACTCCTATGCCTTCATGTTTGCAGACGCTGACGAGCTTGCCTTCTTGGAAGAGAATGGGACAACGGACCTGATGGCCGTTCTCGAGGACTAGCTCCAAATTTGCCCATAGGGAGGCATGATATCAAACTGAAAATGATAATGATTAAGCTCACAACTCACAGTGGCAGCAAGAATAACACCCAACACAGTAATCGTAATGGGTTACCACCCCAATAAACAACGCGCTGCAGCCCATTCTTCATGTGGGCAATGATATTGCAAAAGGCCCATTGTGACAAATGACCCCACTCCAACACTGCCCCCAATTTGTTTTAGCCTCAATGTTCAACAGGGTGTGCAGGGTTCGTAATGTTTATGGCGTTATTTGTTATGTGCAAGATTTCCTCCATCCTCCGTAAATATACGACCAGTCTATAGAAGCACCGTTGGGAGTAGTTGTTAAACGAAAAGCTCGAGCATTTCAAGGAGACGGACCCCATGGCTCTTGCAGTCTCAGCAACTTGGTATAGATCAGGAAGCTTGACAACAGGTGTGGGGTGGGGCTGAATGTCCTAAATGATTACCAACAGTATGGCTCCCAGTTCCTTGGGTACAAGTACAAAATGGGTTACCTTAAGTAGACTTCAATATGACATTGGTAACTATGTTGCTTCCGAGATTACGGCTTGACAACCTCCCAACGTGGGCCAACCTCATGGAATGCATACCCTATACCCCAAACCCAAATGTTCAGGCTATTCGAAGCTAGTGGAAATGACTCAGACGAACGGATGCTTTCTGGTTGTAATATGGGGGTTTCCTAAAATCAGGGGTACCTTTGTGGGGGTCCCAATAATAGGGATTCTAGTATATTGGGGTCCATGTCAGGGTCTCCTTATTTGCGCAAACTCCTATACGTGCCGAACTTCTTGGGCATTTACGGGACCTGTGATTGACCCGATGCCCTAAACCCCTACATATCCCTGCGTAGGTACCATTTCGTGCAGATGCACCGCCCAGCAGAGGGCGCGTCATTGTCACCCCATCGTTAGGTGAAGCTACTTGCCAGCACCTGGAAATCTGGAAGCGTGGATGGCATGGTACGGTTACCATTAAAGAGAAGGTAGAGCTTCAGTTATGGCACCATATGCAGTACTGATGAATGTTCTTGGAACGACCCGCGAACCTGCCAGTAGGAGTTGGGTCTTTGGATGTATCAGTTTGTCAAAGTGGTTAGGATGGGTCCAGGCAGCAACACCAAAGGTACAGGAAAATTGGGGATACCAAGCCCTAAGGGTCCAAGTGCCCAATAATCATATACTTACCCAAAACCTGTACTAGAATTATTATTACCCCCAAACCCAAGTACCTAATCATTGAGTACATGGACCCTAAACCCTAAATCCTAAACCCTAAACCCTAAACCCTATATACCCCTATACCCCACTTTAAAGGGACCTAATTATTGGTTCAAAAGATCGTCTTCTTGCTTTTCATTCAAGGCCTCCAGGGCCTCCAGCACCTCCAAGGCCAAGAACGCCCTGGGGATCAGCCTTCCCAGAGGGTCCCAAAGTACCCAATAATAAGGTCCCTTTAAAGGGGGGTATATAGGGGTATATAGGGTTTAGGGTTTAGGGTTTAGGATTTAGGGTTTAGGGTTTAGGGTGGGCCTGCAGGACCCTCTGTCCAGGGCCTATAAGGCCTCCAAGTGTCAGGGGGGCCCTCTGGGAGGAGGCAGAAAATCTGGGTGTCCCTGAACCCTAGACCCAGGGGTTGGGGGTTGTAAGGAATCAAACTAAATCCCCTCCCCTAACAATGACAATAATGAATGACGGCAATGAAGAAAGACATCATAGTAGGGTTTAGGGTCTAGGGTTTGAATCAATTAACAAGCATGCTAGCTTCAAGTGGAGGAGCATTGTAGGTTCTTACCGATTTTCTGGGTCCATGGGTGTGGTCCTCTAATGGGATGTTAGGGTCCAGGGTTTAGGGCTTACGGGCTTAGGGTTTAGGATCCAACATCACAGGCCCATACTAGGGACCCGTGGTTCCGACCTTCCAACAACCCCAAACCCCAAACCCTACACCCTAAACAGAACCTGCAAGGCTTTTATGACCGACTTCAGCGTTGCCACTGCAGATTGGGTGGACGAGGATAGGTGACGGCTGGGGAAGGGGAGTGGGAGCAAGTTTGGTTCGGGGATGGGACCTAAACTCCTAAACCCTAAACTCCTGAACCCCTAAACACCAAACCATACACCCCTAAACCCTAAACCCTAACTAAACCCCGAAACCCTACACCCCTAAACCCCTAAACCCCGAAACCTTGAGCCCCTAAATCCTAGGGCCTGGGGTTTGGAGCATCCCAACCCCATATCCGTCACTCAAGTTACCCCTTGTTCATCGTGGAATTATTGCATTCCCTGACGTGTATAGTCCCAGACTAAGTAGATAGAATATGCGGATCTTATTATAATATACCCAAAGCCATATTCTATCTACTTAGGGGGGGCTATATATAGTATACAGATAATACCTACATAGGCTCCAAAGTCTGCCTACAGTGGGCTATTTGGATCTCTAGGGCTCATGTTTATCTCAGTAAGCCAGGAGAACCGCGGAACCCAAAAGCAAACCTTTACGCCCATCCCAAGGCGCCTGCTACGAAAGTTTTTGAGGGTTTAGGGTGTAAGGTTTGGGGGTTTGGGATTTGGGGTTTAGGCTTTAGGGTTCGACTTGGGGAACTTCCCCAGGTAGCCTCAACCCTACACTGACAACTCTGAACCCTAGAGGCCCTACCTAAACCCCCAGAATATGCAAAATATTAGCCCTAAACCCATAATCATAGCCCTGAAGGCCAGTATTTTACATACTTGTGGGGTTTAGGTAGACCCCAACAGCCTAAGCTCCTGGCAGCAGGACCCTGAGCTGGAGTATGCCTTCTACCGCTTTCCGGTGAGGCCAGGTGGGCCCTTAAACGCTGTTGGCTTTAGGGCTATGGCTTTAGGGTTTAGGTTTTTCACCACCGCCCCCAAAGGAAGATCATCTCCAAAACTACGCTCGTCATGGCCAAAGTGCTACGAGTTGTAGTTACTTCTACGGCTGCTGCAGCTCGCCCTGGTCTTGCTCTCAGTCCACCCCTCATTCTCCTCTACCTGCAGCTAGGATGGACTGTTCCCATTACTTCTTGTTCTCCCACCCTGCATTCCTCCTCCTGCTTTTCGTTTTACTAGGATGTCGCCTGTCAGTAGACTGCTGCTGCTGCTGCTGCTGCTGCTACTGCTGCTGCTAGTACCACGACGTCCTCTATGACTCCTCCTAGTTTCACTACCACAGCTCTGAGAAAGGCGACTCTGCTGCTGCTACGGCCATTGCCACGATCGCCACCACCCCCGCAGCCGCAGCCGCTGCCAACGCTGCCCGTGTCATCACCACCAGTACCACTGCCACCGCCACCACCTCTCCGCATACCCTCGAACTACGCTGCGTGCAAGGGAACATGATGCAGCACAGGCATCTCTGCCTTTTGCTCTTCGCGTGTACAAAACCTTGTCGGTATTGCAGGAATGAGATTCCCAGCACGGAGAGCTTCGAGAGCTGGACTCGTCGTTTTGAGATGCCGGACATAGCATTTTGCCATCAAAGCTCATGGGCCATGACTCATGTACAGGGGATTTGCCTTCTCCATGGAGCAGATTGGGTTTGCATGTGAGGGGTAGAGGAGGGCGGGTTTAGATACCAGGGAGGGCCAGAAAGGTTCCGGGTTGGCAGTTATGGAGCTATACGTGCTTGTCATGGAGTAGTGGGACTGGGGGTACCGAGAAAGCGAGAGGGCATCAGAGCATAAGTTATCGGGACTTTCACAGGTTTAGATTGGGTACTGCCCCCCACTCATTAATAGTTGGATAATGTTTATAAGGTGGTTATACATAGCCATTAAAATGACCCCTTATATAGACTGTTAATGGGTGGGGGCAGTACCCAAACTAAACCCTAAACCCTAAACCTGAAACCCCATTGTAGTAGTTTCCAGTTTCTTTTCCATTATCCCAATATTAACCCCAATATAACCTAAACACCTGGGTGGGGGGCAGGACCCAAGGTTTAGACTCTTAATTTTGCAGTTTCTTTGCCAGAGGACAGCAGCTGGGGATCTCCGCAGGGCGGTTTCGCAGTTAAGTTAATGGAGACCCATGATTAATCAACCCCCTCCTTCTAAGGGCCTTAATATTAGGATCCCTGTTATAATCACTATCAAGGGGAGGTTTCGTTCCCCGTGACAGGCAGACCGGATTCTGCTGTTCTTTTTGCTGACAGATGAGGTAGTGAAAGTGTTGAGCGTGTGGTCTAAGGCAGCTACAGGGTGGGAGTTCCCAAGAGGGGCGCTGGCACAAGCTGTACATACAGCGATATACACCCCATAAGACTCCTTCATATCCACGCAGTCCCCTACATACCCCTTACCTAAGCTCCTCTGTAACGCCTATGCTCCCCTCATAACCCGAAGTCCTTGATGTGTGGTTCGGGGTTAGGGTTTGGTTTAAGGTTTAGGGTATGGTTTGTTTGGTGTGATTCCTCGTCTGAGGACTTCCAGAAGGGTACTGCGTTGGAGGGTCTAGGTAGGTTCGAGGATGTAGCAACTCTCAAATGTAGTACCCCCCTAGAAGTCTGCATAAAAGGAATCATGACAAACTAGTCATACCCTACACCCTATAAACCCTACACCCTAAACTCTAAGCCCAAAACCCTAAATGCTATACCCAACCCAAAAAGGAACTACAGTGGATGTTCTAGGCGGACTCTCATGGAACTGTCGTAAGTTCCGATCTTTGAGTTCAAGCGCTGGCTTGTCCATACAAGCGTTTGGGGTTTAGGGGGTGGGGGGGTTAGGGTTTAGTGTTTAGGGATAGGGGTCCCTAGAAGAAGGATTGTAGTACTTGGGGGTATATCTTGGGATCCCCCTCAATTAGGATGGAACCTGGCCTCAATGAATCTCCCGCCGTGAATCTTACTGGTGCGTATGGGATGGATCCATCTATAATGATTTTTAACAGTCCCTATATGCACTCCCCCCTTACGCACCAGTGAGTAGGGTGCGGGGACTGCTTTAGGGGAAGGGGGTAAGATGGTTGGATATTGAGCTCTTGCCCCTTTGTCCCTTGGTGTGGGTGTGGGCATATATGATCTGTGAGCCAGGAATTTAGTGTTCATGTAAGTAGGCTTGCAGGGTGTGTGGGGCGGGCTATGGGGTGTGTGTAGATATTACCCTAAACCCTAAACCCTAAACCTTAAACCCATACATATATACATAGAGGTAGCTAGTGGGATGCTGGGTAGTTATAAGTGAGGCAGAAAAATCCTAAAGCCTAAGCCCAAGCCCTCAAAAAGCATTTATGGGCCAAGGAATGGGACGATGCCTCCCACCCTATGCACTGGCGCAAACTGGGAGGTCTGCCAGCAGCACGATGGAGGGTTTTCAGGGGATGGAGGTACCTTTTTGTGCCACTTGCAGTCCCAAATTTCAGGGCTTATATGGTTAGACCCTGGCAAGTTTTTAGTCATTGGAGGACTCTGGTTGGGGTCAACAGGGCAAGGAAACTTCATCCTGCAAAGAACCCAGAGGCGAGAAGCCTCACTTATCCATATATCCCCATCACCCCTATACAATTGTTACACAGTGACACTAATCCTCCCCCCAAGATTGCAGTCACGCTTTGCAAGGAAGACTGCGAGAGAGATAGCGGCCCCTAAGTCCCAAAACCATTATCACTTCAAGGACCAGGGGGACTTGGTAAGTATACTTATAATTTATACCCCCTGGAACCGACATGATCGTCCCGCTGGTCCCAACTATGAACCTGCTTAATAAGTGCCCCTGACACTAGATACCTCAAATAGTAGCTTCCGTGTTCTTTCCAATTCCCCTCTATATCCTCATATAATCGTTTTTAAAGAGACCTAATGATCCTCCAAGCAGTCGAGGTGTGCTGCTGAGACACTTCTCGCTGTCACCAACACTGGAGGATCAGGGATTTCGGGATTGTACCTCTAAAGTCTCACCTCTAAATGTCCCCAAAAGGCCCTAATATAGCCCTTACATAGGCCCATGTTGTCCCCTGGAGTCCTTTAAAAGGATCCCGAAACCTAGTGGTACCACCCTAGCCTGAAACCGTTGAGAGGAAATACGCCTCCCATCGGGGGCCTACTTCGTTGTCGTCCAAGCACGCGACAGCACGCATGCAGTGAGCACGGCCTTCGCGGCTGCCCCTTGGGTCTCTGAGACTTGGTGCTCGGCTGGCATGTGTGTTTGCCTTCGGTCTAATGTTCACTTCGCATTACCTAAACCCCAAAAGTATGCAAAATAATGGCCTTTAGGGCTATTATTATGGGTTTACGGCCATTATTTTACACATTTTGGGGGTTTAGGTAGTAACCCTCGCCCCCCCCTGCCCCGAAATCTTGCACCGTGCCATATACCCTATGCCTCAGAATTGAGCTCCCACCCTCAACACCTAAAACATTAACCTCGAACCCTAATCCCTAAACCCTAATCCCTATAATCCCTACACCAAAAGCCCGAAATCCTAAAACGTGAGCCCCAAAGCCCTCGAAGCCATGGCCCAGGAGCTCGACATCGAAGAAAGTGGGCTCCTGAATCTCCTGGATGCAGCTCAGAGCAGCAACGACGCTGACGCTCTGGGCCCATAGCGCACAGTTTTGGGGGTTTAGGATTTGGGCTTTAGGCTTTAGGGTTTGGGGTTTGGGGTTTAGGGTGTAGGGTTTGGGGTTTAGGATCTAGGGTTTGTGGTTTGGGGTCTAGGGGTTGGGCGCGTAAGGGGCTTAAGGTTCAAGACTCTGCATGGTTGAGGTTTTGGGGTTGGTTTTTTATTTTTGAGATATGTTTTTCCTTGTGCAAAGACGTTCTTCAGTCTTATCCTGAACCCTGTATATTACCTTGGTTAGCTGGGAATGAAGGAATGGATAAGAAAATTGAAGCTACTACAATGGGTTATATAGGGACTACTAAGGATCCATTCCTCCATTCCTAGCTCACCAAAGGTAAGGATGTGAGCTACTGTCCATATTGACATTTGAGGACCCTACAGTGACATAGGGGCCCCTGTTGTACTTTAGTATATTCTTCAGTGTAGTCCCTGGTAAGGAACCCATGGCCCATGTCAATCAAATTGCGTAAGAGATATTGACTGTAGTTCATGTATCCCGTCATAAGACCCATAAAGGGACCCGCCAGTATAAGCTTAGCGCACTCCAAGCTTAAGCCCTGCAACCTAAATCCTGAATCCTAACTCCAAACCCTAAACCCAAAGCCTAGATTCGACTACCTGGCAACCAGGACTCAATGATCAACACAGTGGGGGCAGTAGCCTCTTCGCCCAGTGCTGCGGAAGAGCCTAGATGAGTTGGCTTAGGGTTTTACAGTTTACAGTCAAACTTAACCCTATGGCTCTAAGTCTGTAAATATTCGCCACATTGGGCCCCAAAGTCAATAAATAGTACTTACATGGAGCCTTAGGGTAACCCTTAAGCCGCACACGCTCAACTGCAAACCGCAAGCCCAGGAGGGGGTGGCCCAGCTGTCTCTGCAGCTGCTACTGGAAGCCACTGCACTGGTAGCTGGGTAGGCCTTTGGGTTCCTGAAAAATTTTCTCTTATTGGTTTTATAGGGACCCATCTTAACTTAAATAGTAGTTTCCATTTTATTTTTCCGTTATCCCAATATATCCCCTGTATAACCCTTTTACAACCCCTATATAACCCTAATATTTTTCAAAGGTCTCTAAAGGCCAACCAAGGTAGAGTCCGAAGCCGTGGCGGCCAAGTGCGTCGAGGCGGTCACAGCTGTCCTGGTCAGCGTTACGAAAGGTCCCAGGCGCACCCCGGAAGGCGCCCAGAATCAACTCGAATAGGATCCGGAGACGACATCATAATCATCATCCCCGGTTAATCCTATAATCCCTGCAGGTTCCATTTTATTTTCTTTCATGCCAATAGAACCCCTATATACATACATACATACCCTAGTAGTGAACCCCTATACTGATAATTCCCAGGCGCCACGCTGCAGATTGCCAGACAGGCCATCGACAGTTCTCTGGATGCCATGCGCACGGTGAACGCGGATGCAGGGGCACTAGTGCCTATGTTGGTGTTATATAGGGTACATAGGGGTGAAATTGGGTTTTATTGAGGTTATATAGGGGTTATGTAGGGTTTAGGGTTAAGAGTATTTTGAACATGTCTTCTAGTTTTTGCATGCTATAACAACAAACAGCTGAGATCAATTTTTGGGGCAGGTTCCAGATCTCCTCATCCCTTAGTTCAATAAACTTTAGATTGAGGGTTTAGATTTCAGGGTTTAGGGTTTAGGGTTTAAACCCAGGTGCTGGAGGGGATCAACACCCTTGGCACCGCAAACTCTTGGAGTTTGCTTCGGCAAGAGGCGGCGCAGCTTACTTCCCAGGTGGGCCAAAAGGGTTTAAGGTTTAGGCAACAACTTGCTCGGCCTTAGAGTCTCGGACTTCTTTGTACGATTTATAGAATGAAGCTTGAACCTCTTTGCCTTGGTTGTTGGAGCAAGAGTCAAGCATAGGGTGTAGGGTTTAGGGCTTGGGGGTTTAGACAGTTTCCTGGTTATGTGTTTGTCCCTGCGTAAACCCTTAACTCTAAACTAACTTTAAGAAGTACCTGCCAGAAGGATCCTTATAATGCTCTGCAGTTCTGAGATCTGGTTTAGGTTGTACGGGAGATTCTCAAGACAGCGGTCCGACATACTCTCTCGAGTCACGGAATCTTTCTGTTGGTCATCCAACAGCCCTTAAGCCTTGAATCCTAAACTCGAAGGGTCCATGAGTTTGTAATCTCGAGAAAAGAAACACCAGGTGGACAGCCTCACCGACAAGCTTGCCAACAGGCAGGGTGTAGGGTTTAAGTTTTATATAGGTTCAGGGAATGGCGGATCTCCAGTTCGAGGCTTTTGCCCTCTTGGGCTTTTGGGGCTTAATATTAAGGGTTTAGGGTTTAGGGTTCAGTTGCAGCTATGTACGGCCGGAGCGTATAGAACGTCAGCCTTCAGGGTATATTTCCTTTACCCCAGCACCCTACACCCTAAACCCGCACCCTAAAGCTAAACCCTACGCCCTAAAGTCTAAACTCTATAGCCCCTCTTAAGTAGATAGAATATGGGTATATGGGCAGCGGTTTTTTTGTGCGGTAGACCAACTGTAAGTGCGCAACACAGAAACTCATCAAATCTTGGTCCGAAAACGAGGTTTTCCTGCGTGCGCGGAAGGAAGCGGAAGCTCCGCGGAAGCATTTCTTC
>CAJNIZ010008254.1:0-14924 GCA_905231905.1 Symbiodinium pilosum
GAGCGTGCGAGTGAGCGAGTGGGGGTGGTAGGCGTGTACGTCAAGTTCTGTGATGAATCTTTGGGACTTTTGGTTAGCGTGTGCATCAAGTTGTGTGATGAATGTTCAGGACTTTTGACTCAGCAGCATGCACAGATACTCGGGTACCCCAAGCCTATAGCCTTCCAGCCTAGCCTATGCACATCCAATCATCTCTTCTACCAATACCCTAGCTGCCTAGAGCGCATGACAATTAATTCAAGATCAGCTCAATCGACTCTAAACGCTGCAGAAGTCAAGAGTGCAGCGTAGCAATGGCTGGAATGGGCCTTGCTGGCTTGCTTTTGTCTGTTGATGCGGCAGACGCACGTGCTGAGTCTGAGAGTCACATGGCTGGATTAAGTGCGCTCCGAGGCAAACATGTTTTAGTTATGCGGCTATGCGGTATGCGCCGGCTTGGTGCTATTAAGGCAGGACCGAACGATGTGCGAACGCTACATCAATGCAGCGACTGACAGCGTGCCCTGCTGTTGAGATGAAGAAGAAGATGTTTCTGGTTATTTCTGGGTAGTGCGGCTAGTGCCCAGTGACTGCAGTACTGTGGATCTACGAATACCGAATACCAAAGATCTCATTGCGGCAATTATGCCTAGATCGATCCCATTTCGAAAAAAAATATCAGCAAGGAAATTGTCTGCAAAGTACGTATCGGAGGCGGCTGTGAGGGAGAAGGATGTCTGTAAGAGTAAGACTGGCCGCCGATGGCTGTCTAGCTCGGTGCTTCGTGCTGCGCAGCTGGGCAAGCATGCAACACCGGTTCATCTTAATCTCGACTCAAGATTCATCACGTTCCAGGACCTTTGTAGTTTCCGCACAATTCTGACAATTCTGTTGTAGAGCTACAGGTTTGGGAGATCATCTTCAACAAGTGCCATCAAGGGGTCGCCCACAGCTTTCTCGATTTCCAGTATCGCGTATTGGTTCGGCAGCTCCTCAACATTCATAGGGAAGGCGCGCTTGCTCATTTTGCATAGGCAAGAGCACCGTGTCAAAACCTGGTCAGGCGCATGAGACAGTGGCATTCTTCTTCTCCTTGTGTCAGAAGGTATTCTGCCAATGGATGGTTGATGCTTCCGCTTCTTGCCTGCTCTTGAGCGGGCGGTAGAGGTTCATTGCTACACATGCTCTGGGTTGCGGACTATCACTCGACTCTGACTATGACTATGCGACTATGTGGTAACTGGTAACCTCCACTACCTGGACCCTAACATTAAATTAAATTATCCATCGTCCATCGCATCAAAGCAGTCTCAGAAATGAATGCACAGAATCGTCAGCAGTTGTGGCTCATCGACGGAGTAGCGGCTTGCGGCTTGCAGTGTTCTTGCTAGCGCTTGTCCTCCATCGGCAGCCCCGACCTGAACTTGACATGCTGTGCAGTGCAGAGCACTGGCTTAGGCGTAGCCCAAGCCCTTACCCGAGGTGTTGTTTCTACTACTCTACGCATCAACGAGTGGCGACCCCGTGGCAAGCACTGGGTTGGAAGTTAAAAGCATCAGTGGTATCACAAGGTCCGACGCTGTTTATGGCTACCTGGCGCTCCTGAACTTGCTTGCCATGGCCCTGACCTTTGTCAATGCTTTCCCACGCAGCGCGCGACAGTAGCAATGCTGCATACTCCATGACTGTAGGCACTGCGCTTCACGGTTTTGCAGCAGACCCAGCCAAACACTAGTTGAGTGGTATATCAGGGGATATTATGGTACCCAGTACACGGTATAGTATAGGCGGATAATTTGCTAGGATAAGGATAATAAATATGATAAATTAAAATCATAATGATAATGATAATTATAAATTATATTCTATAATTAATGTATAATTGTAAATTATAATCATACTGACTACTAATACTGATACTAATACTAATATACTAATAACACAGAATAATTTTCTGTGTGAATACCATATATCATATATTATATAATCTTACGTGGTTCAACCACCAGAAACACAGTACTCAGCTGACCAATGGGAAGTTGAACTGGTGCTCTCATCAGGTCCAATGCTGGCTTCTCGACGCCTTTGACATCCCTGGCGCGGTGCTTGGATTCAGAGCGCAGTGCGATGTTCCATGTCCACAATGCGTTGGTGCCTGCACAGTCGGGAAGTTGAACTAGTGCTCTCATCAGGTCCAGTGCTGGCTTCTCGACACATCCTTGGCACGGCGCTTGGATTCAAAGCTCAAAGCGCAGTGCGATGCTCCATGTCGAACCTTTGTTGTTTCCACCGGTGAGGGCTCTGAGCGGTTGAGCACGCCTGGTCATTTACAATGGGCACGCTAGGGCCAGGGTAGCTAGCTCAGCCTTAAGCCAGCATAGGCCATAGGCAGTGGCAGCGTGGTCAGGCAGTCACCTTTAGATGTAGGCTGTGGGCTGTGCGTGCGCCAGCATGGGCGATCCGCGCTCGGGCGATCAGCTACTTGGACACAACTGTCCAGCATGCCTTGTGTCTCCTGAGTGATTGCTTTTGATTAGTTACATACTGTAAGTTCTTTCTCAGTCATTGCATAGTGTTCCGAGGCATCTGAATGCAGAAGCTGGGTCTGGAGACAGAGGGCCGCAACTCGTCTTTTGAATGCAGCAGAAATCATCCTTCGCAGCTTGCGTTCCGTTGCCCGCAGAGGTTGTTGGCTGAGATCTTCCACAGTGGAGTGGTGAGCAAAGATGGCGCCAAGTAGCTAGGCAGCAAGACTTGCCAGTTCGGTCAGGTTTCCAAAAAGCATGAGTCATGAGTCAGAAGTGTGCTGAGTGTTCGGGTATTTTTTTTGTTGCAGGAGCACGGGCCCATTGCCACCGCCTTCATATCCGCCTCCAGGGCAGCTACGCAGCAGAGAGTTCGGATCCATGCATGTACAGGGTGTGCAATTGATAACTCCAACGTTACTTGTTGCCTTTATTCTCGAGGTGTGGAATTTCCAAGCCGCAACCGCCGCCGCCCCCGTTTCTTCATGAAGTTTCGCAGCTACGCAGCAAATAATGGCGAGTACATGCAGTTGTTGTGTAATGCGTTCGCGAGAGTGAGTGCAAGGATTCATTCGATTCATTACCCTTTCTGAACCTCAGGAGTTCTAGACCACCGCCGCCGCCACCGCCAGCACTTCCTCCAGGAGACTTTGGTGTGCGGCTACGCAGCAAATATAAGCAGGCATGTGTGCGCTAGAGTGCGTGCAGGAATTGAAAGATTAATATTTAATATTAATATTCATGTAATTTATGTATTCATTATTCATTATTATTATGTCATATTGTATTGTCAAAAACTATATGACTCATAGACTCATATCTCATAACTTATGATTGGTAATTATAACTTATAACGTACTGTATTACTGATACTTAACGCACACTTTTTCTACAACTTACTTGGAACTTAGTCTGCAGCTTAGGGGTGCGAGCGCCAAACCGCCGCTTCCTCCACCGCCGTATCCTCCACGAGATGTTGTCTGGCAGCTGCGCGGCAATTGTGCGCGAGTGCATGGACTCACTGTGCAATGTTCGGGTTGCGTCAATTGATTCTTCAGCTTAGGGGTTCGAGCGCCAGACCGCCACCTCCTCCGCCGCCACATCCTCCAGGAAATGTCGTCTGGCAGCTGTGCGGCAATTATGTGCGAGTGCATGGACTCACTGTGCAATGTTCGGGTTGCGTCAATTGATTCTTCAGCTTAGGGGTGCGAGCGCCAGACCAGCGCCACCTCCACCACCTTATCCTCCAGGAGATGTTGCCCGGCAGCTGTGCAGCAATTATGTGCGACTGCATGGAGTCATTGCGCAACGTGACAATGTGGCCGTGTTGCAAGCGCCAGACCCGCACCTCCGCCACCTGCGCATCGTCCTGAAGATGTGGGGTAGCTAGCTGGCAATTAGCCATGGTTCTTGACAGTGCGCAATGTATGTGCAAGAGCCAGAGTGTGAGCGTGTGTATCCTTACCTAGGCAAGCAAGCTCGCTTCCTCCTGCTGCTGTTCCTCAGACACCGCCGCCGCGACACAGGCACGCGCGCGGGGTCTTGGATCGACTGCATGAAGTTATGCAGCATGAAGTGAACAGCGAGTCTGAGTCTAGTTAGTATGTGGTCAGGTCAGCATCGCGTGCCCGTCCAACGTCGATGCGCCCTGCTCCCTCTATGGCACCGAACCTGAATGCTGCCGAGCCAGCAGTTGTGGCTCAGCCAGGCATGGACGACATGGCCAGGGCCGTCATGGGGATGGTGAGGGGTGTGTGGCACCAGCGCTATCTGACTGCCGGCAACAATGAGCTCCAGGGCAATCGCAACAACAGCAGCAGCCACCAGCAACTGCACCATTACGCGCTGCCAGCACACAGAATTCCGTTTGGGGTAACAGTTATGCGCAGGCCAGCGACAGTGACTTGCACAGCAAATATTCGATGTGAACTGAATGTGGTTTGTTTGGTTGGCAGTTAGCTTGAGCTGACTTGCTTTTGAGTTGCTGCTGCTATTCTTCTGTGAGCCAACAAGAGCAAATAAGGCAGATGGACAAGTGGCGCCTGAGGCTGAGACAGCGACGGCCAGCAGTGATGAAGTTCCAGCGTTGCCCAAAGTATCTTGTCGAGTGATCGAGTGTTTGATTTTTCCAAGCATGTGACATGTGCAGTTTCAGCCATCTGCAGTGTGACGTCAGAGCAGCATGAGTCAGCATGTTTTGTGTTCAGCTGAGGAAGAAGCAGTTGCTGCTTGCAAGGTGCTGCCGGCAAAGGCCAGACCACGTGGCAGATCAACAACAGCCGTGCCCAAAGTCTCTTGTCAAGCAAGCGTTTTTTTGATTGACCAAGCAGTCAAGCATGTGTAGTTTCAAAATTCGCAGTGCGACGTCAGAGCAGCATGAGCATGAGTCAGCATGTTTGGTGTTCTGCTGAGGAGAAAGCAGTTGCTGCTTGCAAGAAGCCGCCTGCAAAGGCCCGACCACGTGGCAAATCAATGCCAGCGGCGCCTACTAAAGTCTTTTGTCGAATGTTTGATTTTTTCAAGGCATGTGCAGTTTCAGCCATCTGCAGTGTGACGTCAGAGCAGCATGAGTCAGCATGTTTTGTGTTCAGCTGAGGAAGAAGCAGTTGCTGCTTGCAAGGTGCTGCCGGCAAAGGCCAGACCACGTGGCAAATCAACGCCAGCGGTGCCCAAAGTCTTTTGTCGAATGTTTGATTTTTTCCAGGCGTGTGCAGTTTCAGCCATCTGCAGTGTGACGTCAGAGCAGCATGCGTCAACATGTTTTGTGTTCAGCTGAAGTGGAAGCAGTTGCTGTTTGCAAGGTGCCGCCTGCAAAGGCACGACCACCGGGCAAAGCAAAGGGAGGCGCCAAGGACACGGGAGCAGAGCCGAAGGCAAACACCAAGCAGGCCCCAGCCAACGCATCTGTGTCTCAATTCATGTTGTGTATTTTTTCTTGGCGGTGTGTGCGCGTGTGCGTGTGTGTGTGTGTGTGTGTGTGTGATTCATTCAACTCCTTTAGTGCCAGTGGCCAGTGACCGATGTACTTACTATCACTAGACGGAGTCTGTCTATGACTCAGACTCATGACTCATGACTCGTAACTCATAACATGGCTTCCTGAGGCAAAGAGGACTAGGGCCACATCGGCGGCCTCATCCCAGCCACGAATGGACAACAAGAAGGCACGCGTTTTCCGCAAAGCTGATACAACTTCATCGTCGTCGTCATCATCAACGTCCTCAACCAGCCCGGCCTCACCGTGCCCAGCAACGTCGCACACTGACATGCCACCAGGCAACACGACTGAGTCGGGGCCTGATCCTGAGAACAAGCAGTCCGACCCTGGCGAGGAAGACTGGGGCGCAAGCTGATTGTGCATTTACCTGGGTGCTCGCAGATCTGCACTGCGTGCAAAAAAGAATGCATGCCGAATGCCTCGCAATAGCACCAAGTGACTGATTGAATTTGAGTGGCGCATGTACAAAGCTTGCCGCTCAGGTTGGCAATCGTGGTTGCTTTGCTCTCAGCACGTCGTTGCAGTGACTGAATGCAGCGCACCACACCTTTGTCCTTGTGTAAATACTAATTAAATAATAGATAGATAGAGCCAGAGCCCTATATCAGGAACGCATTCGGTATTGTATACTATCGATTTGTCTATTTGGGGGGAACCCATTAACAAGGACAAGGGGGGCGCGCCATATAATCTGCAGCCAGTTCAATGCATAAATCGCGAGTCATGAGTCATTCAGAATTCAAAGGTTCATAAAGTCATATAGTCATATAAAAAGACAACTGAGCGCGGGAGTGGGTAACGTAGATCGTTGCCAGCTTAGGTCAAATCTCTTGAGTCTCATGTTGCGCAGCTCCCAGCGTGCATGCCCTATGTTAGTTGGTCGTACGTCGTTTCACTTGCTTGGCTCAGGTGGCCACTTCAAGCGTTGGTGCGCTGCGCCCAGTGTGCCAATCTTCCATGCACAGTCTGCCTGCGTAGCGATTGCTGAAGGGTCACACGCGCATTGTGCTTCGTCAGGCTTCATTTCCTTCCGGTGTGGTGCGATCAGGACACGCGGGGTGTAAGCTAAGTTGAGTGAAGCACGCGGCATGCAAATCACTCATCAGTGACTCATCAGTGTCAATCCAGAGTGTTACCAGCAGCAGCAGCAGCAGCCGCAGCATGAGCGTAACGGCAGACGGCAGCGGCATAAGCGTAGCGTAGCTTAACTAATGAAAACTAGATCATGACTCATGACCGTATAATTCACCGTATACCGTACACCGTATACATAGACTATAGCTGACTATAACGACTATGATTATCACTATAACTATAACTAACTCTGACTATGACTCGACTATGACTTTAGGATTCATAACAACAACAGTAACATCAAAATTGTTAATTTAGTGAAACAGTATCAGTAACTATAACTATAGCTATAACTATAACTTAACTATAACTATAACTATAACTATAACACTTTGTGTGCTTTCCGAAAAGTAGGAAGCGGTGATAAGTTGATAAGCATGAATCATTAATATCAATTCGTGGGGTGCTCTGCGCAGGACTGGAACAAGCCTTGGATTGGAAAGTGAGCAGGCGTGCTGTGCAAGATCAGTTGCAGGTGTTAGCTGGGGCACACGCTCATTCCTTCCATCGCCCTAACCCAAGTCAAGGCCAAAGTTGTCAAACCGTAAAATGTAAAATATCCAAGGCGAATTCATTCGTGGCGGCTGTATCATGTTGCCTCAAATTGCATATTGACCTGAATGAGCTGTCGAAGACACAGTAAAAAATGGACGTTAGCTCAGGAAGCCATCATGTTGCATGGTGGATTGCTTGCCGTGGCGTGTCAGTGTGAAAACAGTCTGACAATCACAATCAAAGCTGAATCAAAGCTTTGTTTTGCGGCTGCCCAGTTGCTCACATCAAAGGCTACACGTGAAGCTGATGGAGATCTGCGGATAACGAAGCTGCAGATAGAATTCGATGAGACTTCGCAGATGCAGATGCTGCGTCTGGGCGCCTTGTGCTTTTTTGCAAGAAGGGAAGGCTCGTAAGTTAGAGTCATAGTCATAGTCATAGTCTAGTCATAGTCATAGTTATAGAAGTTATAGTCATAGTTGTTGTCATAGTCTAGTGGCAGACACAGTCACGGTCGCAGTCATTGTTCCATTGTTATAGACAGACTCAGAGAGTCATCATGAGATTCCGAGTTAGGGTCTAGTCTCGACAGTCTAGAGTGGCATTTCTTGTTTGCAGCTTTGCCACGCAGCTTGAGTATCCTAAGGTGTTCTAAAGGCATGAGTCTGCGCAACTGTTCTTGCTTGAGTTTCCTGAGGTGCTCTGAAAGCATCAGTCTGCGCAAGTGTTCTTGCTCCCAAGATGCAGTCAGAGCCAAAGAGATAGCCGGCAGCGTGATTCATGATAGCTGAAGCGGACCAGGTGCAACGGACGACACTTCTGGTCAGAGCAGGCAACACTACCAAGCAGCCAGACGAAATGCTGGAACTTCTTTTCCTGTGTCTATTCTGTCGTTAGTTCCCAACTCTTTCCATGACTCTTTGCAGAATATGTGCTATGTAGGCTACACACCGTTACAGCCACGTGCAGCCGTTACTGGTCAACAAATGACATCCAATGTGAGCTTGCAGAAGTTGATGCATCAAATACGGCTACTGCTACGTTCTGTTGCGTAGTTTTTGCCAGGGTCATAGACTCATAGACTCATAGACTCGCAGACCTAGAGCAAGTTGTCTGAACAATCACTTGCGTGCTGCGTGCAGTACACTCTGGATTGTTGCGTGCGCAAGGTACATGCCCCTGGTAACTTGTCCCGCGGCACTGCGGCGCACAACGGCAGGCGCCATTTGGAGGGGCATTCTAGCCAAACAACCGATCCATCCATTGCGCATCTAGTCAGCTATATGTGGAGCGCCGGCGCAAATGCAACTATGGCCCATGGCAGTCAGAAGTGTAAGCTATTGGTATTGCGTTGGCTACTGTCGAGTCATGTCAATGTGCCGAGGATGGTCGCTGACTGCAGATGTATTTATTCTTGGCGTCGTGTCCGACGCTGCTCTGGCCAACCTCAAGCTTGCGCGGTGGCTCAGCGCACAGCTTCCAAACAATGCACTGTTGTTGCACCATTTTTGCAATGCGATCCTCGGCTGATGGGACACAGCCGCCCGAGTTTTGATATGATGTGCCCCCGCGATCCAGTATATTTTGCTGTCCTGGTGCTTCGGCGCAACTAAGACATGAAGCCAACCATTGCGTTGAGTCGATATGGAGAGGCTTGGGCGTGAATGCTCTGCTGCTGGACTGCATCAGGCTGGAACTCAAGCACACGTATCCTTGGACACCGTACTGGGCAGCAGCGACAAGCTTGTTGTTTGTGTCAATGACGTAGCCGCTGTAATGGTGATGTAACGTGACGTACATGTAGGGGCAGTGAATCGGCAGTGAACTTGTGAACATTGTGCTTCCAGATTCCAGACTGAAGCCCACTTCCAGCCAGGTTCTGTGTATCGAATGTGCTGAATTTTGGCACAGTATTCTATGACCTTGTGGTGAAATGCGCTGATGTGATTCAGAAGAGGATTCAAGTCTCGTATGATCCTCCATCGGACGCTGACCGCTCCTTTGCCAAGACTATGATGAAGCTATCACACGCAGCGCGCAAGAAGGCCAAACTCCTTGGCAACGATGATGACGATGATGACGATGACAATGATTCTACACTGGATGCGGAGACGCTTCAGAAATTCCTGAACATCTTCAACGGAAACTGGAAGTCAAGCATCATCACTCATCACTGCAGCGTTTTATGCCCGTGCAACGGGACCAAAAACATTGGCAAGCTTGCTGGTGAACTGTTTGCTCAGGTGATTCTAGGCGCACGTCCTGTCGTGCCCGCGCTTTCTCGATGGTTGAAATGCGCAGCCACGGCGAAATGGTTCATGCTGCGTGTCCAGAACGTGAGCATAAGTTATGAATTGTGAGTCGTGAGTTAAGTTATTTGTTCGTAATTCAAAATATTACTGTATTATTATTATTAGTCAGTATTATTATTATTAGTACTATTAGTAGTATTATGATAATTAACTAGTTATCAATTATCGGTAGTTGTTACTCTACTTTATTGCTGCTGAATTTATTCATACTGTTCATACTAGCCTGCTTCATCATCCCATCTTCAAAACTGTCGATACCCAGGTAACTGGAAGGCTATCCAATCTTACTGTAAGAACCTGTTAGATACAGAAACCTCAAACGCTACATTACATAATGCGCAGCTTCTAGACCCCTAGCCCTTAACCATTGTCCGCCGCAGTTCTTCATGCGTTTTCTGCGCATCTGAGGCTAGGATTTGCTTGCCACAATATCGTGCCGGCTGGTTTCATTTCGATGTATTCCTCTGGGCGTGGAGGGCAAACGCTTTCTAGCTTGATAGGTGCGTTGGTAGATGATATCCAGCAGTCTGCGCAGAGCGCTGATTCTGATCTGGCCGCCTCAGCGTCAAATGCATTTATGCTGCCTGATCTCCCAGTAAGCAAGATTCAGGGTGTAAGAGCACGGAAGGGAGCTGTTTGGTTTGGAAGGTCAGAATCCGCTACTGAAATGGTGGTTGCAGTGTATTCCTCGCAGCCAGTGGAGAGAATCACAGCATGGATGTTGAAATCACAGAAGCAAGAGAGCTGGCTTGCAGAAGACGCCAGCAAACGTCCCTTGGTGCAGCTGGCAACACCTGCAGTGAGCTGCACTGCGCAAGCTCTCTGCGAATATGCAGCTATGATGAACTGCGTGCCAGCTGATTCGGAAATCTGTCAGATTTTGGATGGAGCCTTGGCTGCATTCACATTATCCCGGCACGTGAAGAGTCACAAGCCTTTGACTTTTGTGAGTGGTCATTGCTGAGGCTGGCATGGTAGCGGTTTGTCTCTCGGCCAGGACCAAGCTCAGACTACAGAGACTTCTAGCCTTTATTTGATCTCGTTTTGCATGTTGTCTATTTGCACAAACGTCTGGGCCCGGCTGGTTCTGCCTTACGCCGGCTTCCCTTGGAAGTTGGCTGCTCTTGCCAACCCTGGATTGACAGACGCGGAGGCAGACTCTATTGTGAACGAATTCTTGCGCGCCGGGGATTGTTGTTTGGACTCAGGCTTTAGTGCCCGTCTGAGACGGCAGGTATCGAATCCATCAGACCTTAAAAGGGGCGGCCGCCTCTTTAGTGTGGTGGAGCTCTTGACCCATCAAAAGGTTCTCAACGCAAAAATCGAGGATACTTTCGCGAGGCACCATTCCGTGGCACAGGCGGCCAGAGGACACATGCAACTTGACCTAACTCCTGAATCCTGCCCTGACATGGACATCCTGAACTTTGAGCTTACAAAGTCATGTATCTTGGTAGCCCGTGCCCGTGATCCATTGTACTCTGGGATTCCACAATGTCACAAGCATGCTTTGATCGGACAATCGGCGCTAGGCAATAGGATAATTTCCAGGATAATAGGAATAGGCTCGGAATAGGCATAGGAGGCTGTCAGTGCATCGTTATCGCCTGAAGGAAAACCGGTTGGTCTGGCGTCCAATTCAGCCAAGCATGTACTTGCGGAGCTGAAGTCCATGCACGTGCAGTCCATCGCCTACAAAACACGCGGATACGGAAAGGGTCCGCAACTTGCGCCTCAGCTTGAGGGTTTCGAGATGTCGCAGGAGTCTGTACGCAAGCCTGATTTTTTAGCCGAAGGCAGCGAGTCACTGCCGAGTCTTCAGGGCCAGCATGCACTGCCAGAGGTTGCGCGTGCCGAGTCAGGACTGGTTTCAGCAGACGCTTCTGGAGGAACATTGTCACTGCTGCAGATTACTGAAAACATTTCGAAATTGGATGAGTCGCTCAGCAGTGGTCATCAGTCTGCAGAGAAGTGCATCGCAGAGGTGCTGCAGAACAGCAGAGATCTTGAAGCATCAGCTCCAAAGAAAAAGCCCAGGGGCTCTGCCAGCTTCTTCAGATATGCAGCAGAGGTGCGTAAATCAACACCGGTGATGCACGGGGAGTCGCGCAAAGCGCACACTGTGCGCACGCGTGAGCTGGCGAAAGCTTCTTGGACTGTGCCCTTTCTGCAAGCGTTGGAAACACAGGTCATGTAAGTGTAAGTATAAGTAAGCTTAACATTGGCTATCATGTCCTTTTACTTGTACGTAAACTTATACTTCACCTATAACACGTCGTAGTTTTGGGCTGTATGGCCATAGCCCTAGCCCATAGCCTAGCATAGCTTTAGTTGCAAGCCCCGAGGCAGATGCGCAGCTTCGGGAAGGCAGGAAAACAAATGAGGTAGCAAAGAGGACTGCGTCTTGTTTGCGGAAACGCCGGGAGCAAGATCTGCGTCGAAGGCAAGCTGCCAAACTGGATGCATTGCGGGCAGGCCCCTTGAATCTAGGCGATCAGCACCATCCGATCAATGCAAAGATGTTCTCCGCTTTCTATACTGGTCATCAGGCCGTTGTGAATCGAAGCAGCGATGCTTGGCGCCGAGCTCATGGTGGAATGTGCGAGGAGGGCTCTATTTGGGGTGACCAGCCGGTGCATCGGCAATGTGCTGCATCCTTCTGCAAAGCCCGTGACGCTGCAGGCTTGAGCAGCCATGTGTTTCAAGGACTGCGAAGTTTCCTTCTGAACATTTGCCGGCTTCTGAGACAGCAAGCCAGGACAAACAAGGGACACATCAGTGCTGCGTCTCGCCATCTTCTGTTTCTAATACGTGTCGATGGTCGAGCGCGAGGGTGGCTAGTAACGAACCCGCATTTCAAACCGCTGACTTTCGAAGGAGTGTCTGTCGATCTGCCGGAAACTCTTGACGTTCCTTTTCAAGTCAAGATTGCAACTATGACTTCCCAGAGCTGCGGCAGAAATTTCAAGCACTTCCGCTTCACAACGCTGGATGAGGTGGCAAAGGATCTGGCATTGATGGCCAGGGATGGACAGGTAAATCCAGCCGAGTGGGAATGGTGCCAGACTGCGTACAAGCTATACGTGAGCACGCCTCTCTCAGTGCTTCACGTGACTGATGCTCTAAACTGGGTGCAGATGAGCGCAGCAGACTTTGAGCACCAGGTCGGAGACAATGGCAACAGGAATGACGACGACAATGATGATGACGACGTTGCTCGTAGGCGACAAGATCAGGATGATGTTCTCGCAGACGAGCAGGGCGAGATCAACGAGATGCTTTCAGCACTCACCCGATCCAAGTCCAAGTGCAAGGCGAAGTCCAAGTCCAAGCCGACATCTGCCAGCAGCACCTTTCCTGTATGTATGCCAGTGTTTAATTTAAGTCTTGAGTCTTGAGTCCAAGTATCAGTTTCTGAGTCTGCTCATTATAATTATTACTTCTTACTGATTATTTATTATCCTTACTATTATTATTACTATTATTGTTATACAGTTATACAGTTATACAGTACATTATTATTACTTATTACTTAGTCGTAGGAGAAACACGTAACAAGCAGAAAGTAAGTTAAACTCCTTGTGTTCTCTATCCGCTGGCTGTGCTGTCTCATGGAATGAGATTTTATTCAGACAGCTGACGCCTCAGGAAAAAGGCCACGTGCAGGCGCAGACAATCCAGAGGATGCTGTGGGAGATGATATAATGCTTGAATGGCTCGAGGCCAGCGATCGCGCTATTGGTGGCATCTCAGCACTTAGCTTCGAAGGCCAGCAACAGCCGTTCGAGAAGGCTGCCGGTCAGGCAAAGGCAAAAGCATCATCGGCATCGTCAAGCAAAAAGCCAGCTAAAACCAAAGCAAAACAGGACAACTCTGCATCTGCAGCGGGTGAACGGGCAAAATGCGTTCCCCCGTACTATAAAGATGATGAAGGCCATGTTTGGGCTTGCGAATTCCAAGGCGATCAGCCTCGTTATCTAGGACAGGGGCGGCCAACACACTAACCCTGATGCTTTAATTCACAACTTTGTAGCGGCACTGCTGTGATTCAGTGATTCGAGTGCTGTGACAATGACAGTCCACGTCATGTCGAGTCATGTCACGTCGGTCTTTCCGCTTTGGTGCTGAAGGACGAATCACCGAACTTCGTGCTAACACTTCCAACCATGCCATTTCAGTGAAATGCCAGTATCACGGGAAAGATTGCCGTATTCTGAAGACAGCCAAAGCATTTGGTTTGAATGCTGAAGATCGGATAATGAACTGGTTGTTTCATGGCCCAACAAGAGTGCCGTTGCGGACAAGCTCCTCCGAACATAAATCCATGTTTGCGGCGACACGTCTACATGTAAGCTTTTCAAATTGAAGAGTGTGTCATTTTGAAATGCAGCCTGCCATTTGTAGCTAGCAGCTACGTTCTGAGGCCATGGTTCTGTCTTGAGATGATGTGATATGATGTGGTGGAGCATGGTGATGGCAGTGTGTCTATCGACGTGCTTCGGATGGCCAGAATAGACAATGTACACAAACACATGTCGCATAGACTGTGTCACTCCAAGACGTGCAACTGAGGCAAGGACCGACGTCCGCTGCAATGAAGCTAGGCTGTGGTTGGTTGTGTATATGATGCAAGTGTCTCGGACAACAGATCGGAGTCACACGCTGCAAGTCAAGCCGTAATTATCAGTGATGTTTGTATCAAGTTGTAGTTGTATCTATGACGCAGACAGCTGAGGTATGCCCTGGGAAACTCAGACTATGCGGCTGTGGCTGGTGTCTACGAACGTGCCTGAGTCGTGAGTCACGCGTCACGATGCAAGCAGTGCCGTGAAGGAAGCCATGCAGCCCAGGCATGAACGTGACAGTCAGCTGCAAGACTATGCAGACTGTGCCTATGCAGTTGGGTTTGCGTTGCAGATGCTGTACATACAGTCGAAGGAGTCATGACTCATGATTGACAAGCCGAAACATCTGTATGGACCCATAGAGCGAGACTCATGAATCATAGTCATAGTCAGAGGTAAAGTTAAGTCAGCTGTAATCATAGTCAGTGTACTCTTTTGACGTGTCTGAAACTTCCGGTAGCTGCAGAAGCTCAGTCTGCTATGTGATCCACCGGCGTCAGAGAAGTGGGACAAGTACTGTCTGCGTTGCTTGTGTGGGAGGCGCTGCTTGAGAAGTCTGCATTGCTTCATGTAGGTGTGGGTCTGTGCGAGCGCATCTACTCACGCGGTCTCGACTCGTATAATATGAATCGAATCATATCAGAATCATATCATATCATATCATTTCCCTGACTGCCGGCAAAACTGAGTGCCATGGGTTCAGGACGGGACGGGTTGTGGTCCAGGACGGGTTTCCGATCGCTCACTCGCGAGCTACTGCTCGCTCACTCAAGCGTTCCCACTCGCTCACTCCCACTCGCCCACTCGCGCACTCCCACTTGCTTACTCGCTCACTCCCACTCGCTCACTCGCACGC
>CAJNIZ010008255.1:0-14922 GCA_905231905.1 Symbiodinium pilosum
CCAAACGCGAAACCCATAAATAAGACATAGTATATATTGTAAGCCATAGGAAATACAGGGTCTGTAGAGGTTACGCAGCTTCATCCATGCATGTGGGGGGGTTTCCAGGCGCTTCCAGGCCGTTCCAGGGGCCTCCAGGGGCCTCCAGGGGGCTCCAGGAACCTCCAAAACCTCCGGAGCGCAAAAAATGAACGAAAAATGCGCCCTGCCGCGTACTGCCAACGGCGAATATTCAAGGTGCCCAAAAAAGGCATTGACAATTCCCTAAACCCTCAACCCTGTAAACCCTAAACCCTCAACCCTGTAAACCCTAAACCCTCAACCCTGTAAACCCTAAACCCTCAACCCTGTAAACCCTGAAAGACCATGTGTTAGAAGTGCTTGAAGTCGAGGCGGCCACTCGCTTCTTAGAGGGTCTGCGCAACGCGCGAAGCTCAGTGTCATCCCAGAACCCTAAACTTGGGTTTAGGGTTTAGGGCTTAAGCCCTTCGGGTTTAGGATTTAGGGCTGAGGGTTTAGGGTTTTGGGTACTTGCAAGCCCGCCCTAATTAAGCTCTAAACCGTAACCCCTGCAGGGGTAAGATTTATGATTTAGGGTTACAAGCCTGAACCCTTTTGACCTCCACAGCAGGTAATGAGAAAAAACGATGTCATTTGAAGAGGATTCTGGTTGCTTAGGTTGTGCGTTTCCATTTCCGGATGCACGTAGTCGTCCTTTTGATAGCTCCCAAGTGGATTCAAGGGATTGATCAGTCCATTGCTTGATGGCCTGTAGTTATAGCCGTCGTAAGTACCTAGCAACTGAGTTGAGGGTGAAGCTACGGCGATGCTTCAAAAACCAGGGAGCTCTTTGCAGAGTGATGTTTAATGAGAGCCGGAAAACCCTATAAACTGTACTGTTGTGATGTTCTTCATATGGAATCACAAAACCATTCGAAAAGAGGTTCCCTGCGTGATGTTGGCCGACGTGTCTTTCACAGATCCTCCCTAGTGTCAGGGTTTAGGGTCTAGGAGATATTCCCTTGAGATTAGCAAATAACAACTCCTAGAGTGAGAGCATTGATGATTTCCCAGGGGGTTGCGGGTGATGTTACCCCAAGGGTCCAAGTACCTAATAATCTTATGCTTCCCAAACCCTAGGGCTCCCAGTTACCTAAATCGTGGGCTACTGGGCTATGTAACTATAAGGTATAAAGAACCTAGAACCCATGAGTTAGGCAACTGGAGCCCTAGGGAAACCTTGTACTGTAAATGCAATTACCAAAATCCTATGTGCCGAATGAGTGCATCCCTGGACCTTAATTTTTACTGGATGAATGTTAGGGATCCCTTATACTTTTTGGGGTATGGGATTCCTTATAGTTATGTATAAAGGAGCCTTTTTCTTCGTAGGGTAATGTGGGCTAAGGTTACCCATCGCTTTATACCGCAATATATCCCCATATCCCACTACACCAAATTATTGGCTCCTTGGGCCCTAAATCCTTTACTCCAGACTCTAGACATTAAACTCCAGACTCTAGACCCTAAACCCAGAGGCCGAAACCCTAAGCCCAAAGACCTCTATTCTAAGCCCTAAGCCCTAAACCCGAAAACCTAAATTCTAAACCCTTACCCTAAATTCTAAGCCCTAAGCCCTACGCCGTAAGCCCTAAACCCTAAATTCTAAACCCCAAGTCCTGAACCCTAAGCCCTAAATTCTAAACCCTAAACCCTAAAATCCAAGTTCTTAGGCCTAAGCCCTAAACCTTCAGCCCTAAATTTGAAACCTTAAATCCTAAACCCTACACCCCCTAGACCCTAAACCTCGTTGGGGTATTTGTGTCTAGGAGTCTACTTGAAGGTTCATGGAACCTATTTTTGGGTTCAGGGTTTTGAGATTAGAGTTTAAAGTTAGGGTTTAGTGTTCGGGGTTAGGATTTATGGTAGGGTATAAGTAGGGTTATAAGTCCAGTTATAAGTAGTTACTAAGTCCCATGAAGCTGCCTCGAACGCCAGCCAGTCATCTCTCCATGTTTTCAAGTTGCTCGCGTGTTTGCGTAGAGTTTATAGTCGAGACTCCTTAAAGTGGGTTATATAGGGGTTTATACAGAGGACTATCAAAGGGGCTGGGAAGGGGGATACTAGGAGTTTAGACTATAGCGCATGTAGGTACACGAACTTTTTGGTTAGGCGGATAAGCCCGCCTAGGCTGACCTTGCCTCTGGAGCGTTTGGAACCTCGAAAACGCCCTCTAGTTGTCGGTGACCCTCAAGCCATTCTAACCCACCCGCTTGCGTTCCGCCATCCCCACAGCCCCCCCTCACAGATACCCTTAAGATTCAAGAGAGATACCCCAACAGTTGAGGCGGACGTGCGATAGCGTTTACAATTATCTACCTACTGATAAAGAATGGCGGCAACTTGACCGCCTACTTACCCAGGATGTGAGCTGTTTTAGGGCGATCCCCAGAAAGGGATGCGCGATGTTGAGCTTTTTGGAGCTCTTCTATTTGAGACGTTGTAACTCGAGGAATTGGCTCCTCGTACAGTCCCTACACAACATGGAAACATGGGACCAAGAAATCAACGCTTTTTCAGGGGCATCCAGATGGAGAACCGTAGTGCTTGGAGCAAGTTGCAGCTATAGCCAGCCATGAGGGTCTAAGCCTAGGTAAGTACACCAGTTCTGAATGCTTTAAATATGGGCAGACGCAATGATGTTTTAGGTAGCCTAAAGCCTCATCATTGGGTGGACCCCTAGGGATTGAGTACATTGACCTTTCTAGGTTCCGCGGCGAATTTGCACTTCATATTCTTTTTCCTTGCCCACGGGCTCCAGTTACCTAAATGATGGGAACTGGGTTCTATATACCCTATAGTTACCTAGCCCAGTAGCCTGCTATTTAGGTAACTAGCAGCTCTAGGGTCGGCCGCGGCCACTAGATACGGTTTGGCCCGTTTGGCGTTCAGGGTTTGGCTGGCTAGACCATGGTTGATAGCCGGCTTTACGCGTGTTGCATGACCCTAAGGGTCCAAGGACACAAATAAGAGGCCCAAATACTGCATATATTACAGCATTTGGGCCCTCAAACCCTATTATTTGGGTCCTTAAACCCTTGTATTAATATGGTCCCCATATATCCCCTATATATCCCCCCTATAACCCCTTTAAAGGGACCCTATTATTTGGGTCCTTAACGTGAATTACTTTGCAGGTTTCTACGGCTGTGACATTCCAAAACCAGCCACGAATAAGGTGAGCTATAGTCTAAACTCCTTAAAGGGAGTTATATAGGGGACTACTATAGGGGTTATTAAGGGGGATACTAGGAGCTTAGACTATGGCTCAGGTTAGGCTACATCCGCAAAGGTGCCCCTGCAGGCACAGATCCTCCTAGAGTCACGCCGAAATGTTTCAACATTAGGGCCCTACGATATGCCCCAAAACAAAGAAGCCAAGCACATCCCTTTATATATGCTAGCCCTATAATATTCCTATATATCCCCTATATGACCGCATATCCCCAAAAAAGGTACCTGAAATGCTTAGATACCCCATCATCCCATTTTTCAAGCATCCAGGGTACGCCACAAGGCGGAGGCCATGGATTTAGGGTCTGGGGCTTGGGGATCTTGAACACATGCAGCATTTCGGAAGGGTTGGGACGTCCTAGAGTAGAAAATCACCTATCTCGGAGGGCATCTTGAAGTTTCTCCAGCAAGTAATCGTTTCGAAGCGCCAGGCGCTCGAGTTTCAGAGGCTTCTAAGCCAAAAGATCCACGCACCTATATGCTGGCCTTTGGTTGGCAGGAATGGATCCCTATAGTAGTCCCTATACAACCCATTATGGTAGTTGCCATGTTCTGTTCCATGCCTTCATTCCCAGCTACCCAAAGGCATAACAATGCCGCAAGTATGTACTGGCTACTAGATACCTGGACCCTTTGGATCGAGAATGGCACGAGGTTGAAGCGTCAGTCTTGGGGTGCTTGCCTAGCTGAAAGCTCCGGTTCCTGCTGCATTTTCAACCGTTTTCTTTTAGATCCATCCGTTTACATGTATGTATATATATATATATACATATACACATATCTTAAGCAAGGTTTGTTTCTAGATGCCCCCCCCTTTTGAACATAAACAATCTGAAGGTATGCTGATTGCAGCCTAGCTGGGGAAGCACTCGCCATACACAGCTCCTGCCAATTATAGACGAATGCCTTCTCCCCTTTCCTAGTATCCCCAAAACCAAATATGTAATATACTCCGCAAATGTCTCATATTGCACTATAATGGGAAGTGTTTAATATTCAGGTGCGGGTGGTCGTTATATTATAAAGTCTTTTGTAGGGGTGGTACTTCCTACACCTGAGTAGTATTTTATTTAGGGATACTATGGTACCCAATATAGAGTAAGATTATATCCTCCTTTTCGGTATATTTTTTATAAGGAACATAGACTTACTAGGTTCAACCACCAAGAAGCACTACTCACCTGTTCTTCGCAATATCTACTGACTGTCGATACAAAAAATCCTGCATGACCTTAGTGTACTGGAGTACCATATTTTGCCAAGGTATAATCCCATTGTAGTAGGTACTGAGGGTCATGAGCGCTAGTAGTATGACTCCCACAGGGTCCATGTAGCTATGTAGTACAGACCGGGCCGTGAAGCGGTTCTATGAAAACCCTTTATGGCCCCCAAGTATATACCTACCCGAGACCCGAAACCCTATACTACATACTTACATGGACCCTTTGGGAGGTGTACCTAGGGTGAATCCGGGCGCGACAGCAGGCCTCAAGGCCGGCAGCTTCAGCTTCGAGGACGGATGGTAATCCTCTCCCCTCATAAAGGTTTAGTTTAGGGTCTATTTTGCAGGGCTTAGGGTTCATGGTTAAAGGTTTCCCCCCTAATAATAATGATGCCCTGAACTCCTTGGCATTTAGCCGGGACCTTGGACCCGACCCTTAACTTTTCGAGGTTCCCATACATTCCTATTACAGGTACATAACGGTTAACTTTTCGTGGGAGTGCTAAGTTCCATGGTGCTAGTAAAGTTTTAGGGCTTAGGGTTTCCCACCCTGATGCTAGCATTATCTTAGGGGGAGTACTTATCATTTGGAGGAGCGGGGAGTGGGGGCTTATCATGAGGGAGAAGGGTTTTCCAGGGCATGCGCCGAAACACCAGTGGCAATTGAATTCTTGCCCTAAGGGTCCAAGTACATAATAGTCATGTGAGCTACTGTTTATACTAGCCTGATTAAGGGACCCTGAGCAGTGGACACAGGGGTCCCTCTTGTAGTTGAGTTGAATATAGTCCCTAACAAGAAGCCCATGTCCATCGAATTTCCGGCCATATACTGACTGTAGCATGCCTCCCCACAGGTTACCGGATTCCGAAGTACCTAGATACTGGGTACGTGGATGTTCCGGGTTCTAGACCTTTTTTATTTGGGGTCTCGAGGCAGTTGGGTTTGGACCCTAAACCTTAAATCCTGAACCCTACCCTCCCTCAGGGTCCAAGGACTCAAATAATGTGGCTTTAGAGCCCAAATACTAGAATATTAGTGGACCTTACGACTTGGGTCCTTGGACCCTTAGGGCTCTAAACTCACGTTCAGGGGTGTGCCTTGCCCTCGGCTTTGTTGTAGAGGGCAGGGGTGATGTCCTTGGACTCTGGCTTCTCCTGTAGGCAGGGTTTAGGATTTATGGTTTAGGGTTTAGGGTTCAGAGGGTTTAGGGTTGGCTCTGGCTTCTCTTGCGGTGCTATGTTGACCTACAGTCTCAGCAAAGGAGAGAAGCCTTGAACATGCAGCGCGAGTACTCTCTCAATCATGCTGCGGTTACATCCCAATGTTGAATTGCATGCAACATACTCATAGTAAACTCTGGCGCCCATGCACTTGAGAAACCCACCGCGCAGAGCCTACATGTCTAGCTGCTCTGATAGCAGCGGGCTGACCTAAACCCTAGCACGCAGGCGAACCTTTGTATCTGTCAGTCTGATAAAAAGTTCCAAGCTTGGATTGTCTGTAGATTGCTCAAAACCACCAACTCCTGCGTAGAGGTCATCAACATGAACACTATAACATGAACAGTTGTGAAAGCAGGCTTTCGGAATTCCGATTACCTTTTGTTGCAAGATGTCTTGAGGACGGCTTGCTCAAAGTAAAACCCGATGGGTCCAAGTGCCCGTCTGGGGGGGTCGGGCTTGGCTACTTGACACATCAACATGCCATGTGCCAAGTGCTTCCAGGCTGTGTTCTCCCCCGACGATCTAATGCTAACGTTTGAGCCTTACAGGGCCTTGGACACTTGCAGCAATATAATATATTTTGAAGCGATAAGTTCCTGTGGTTTACGGCCGTCATCTTCCAGTTACAGCTACTTGCAAATCGGGAAACAGGCATTTGTTATGATTTTAGGGTTTAGGACCAGTTTAGGGTCCCTAAACCCTAAACCCTTAGGGTTTGTGACTGGTGGTTGTCAATGCCTTTTTTTCTGAGCTCGCTGTCCCTGACATGGTCATCGTCCCTGCTGCCTGACCCCGATTGCTGGGCAGGCTACAGCTACTTGGCGAGTTAAGGGTTTCGCGTTTACTGGTTTGCTGTTAAGGAAAGTACATGTAGCTGCCATAATAAGACAACCCTATAACTTACCATTTACCCATGTTGTTGCAACTTAATTTAAATTCCTAACAGCAACCACTTTATGGGAGTGGCGGATTGTAGCTTACTGAGGTGTATCATAGTGCATTAAGATATATATTATAGTAGAATATAGGACAACAACGGAATAGGTGGGGATTCTACATGTAGGGATAGTTACATGCAGCCACTGCCTCCACCCCTTCCATTGAGCACTAGTGAGGCTCTGATCATTCTAGGATTTAGGATTTAGGGTTTAGGATTTAGGGTTTAGGGTTTTGGGCTTCAGTTTTAGGATTTAGGGTTTAGGGCTTAGGATTCAGGGTTTAGGGTTCAGGGTCACAAGTAAGGCTATGACCAGTGCTGTGGAGAGCACTTCGGCCCGACTGGCAATCTTAACTGCTGGAATGCTACTTTCACTCCGGAGACTGGGTTTGGGGTTGTAGGGTTTGGGGTTTAGGATTTTGGGTTCCGAGTTTAGGGTTAAGAGTTTAGGGTTTTTGGGTTTAGGGTTGAGGGTGTGGGGTTTAGGGTTTTGGGGTGGTAGGGTTTAAGGTTTAGGAATTGCTGCGCATGCGTTTCATGCTTCTGTTTCCCTAGACCCTGTGTCTAAAACTACGCTCAGAAAGCCTATGGGAATATGAAAGTGTTGTAATGATATTGCTTTTACTACAAGCCCAAACGCACTCTCAAGCTTCTTAAATTCTATTAAAGACTTCCTATATAACCTTATATAACCCAATATACTATAGCAGTTTCCATTTTCTTTTCCGTTATCGCCATAAAACCCCAATATATACCCAACTACAATCCCCATATAACCTCTATATAACCCTATATCCCTATACAACACCAATATGTTCCCCATAATTCCTTAAATTCTGCTGTTATCCCCCCAGGTCTCCTTCAGTTTCATTTTCAGGTTTTTTGTCCATCTTATTTCAGTTGGGCTCTAAGGCAATATGAGAGTTTTGGGCCCAAAGGCCATGCTATACAAGGCTTTTGGGTTATTTTGAGCCTTAGGGCATTGGTTGGGTAGGAATATCTTTGATTATCTTCCTTCCCAACTCGTAAGCCCTAAGCCCCAAACCCTTAACCCTAAATTGAACCAGGAGAGATGTTGCGCAAGACTGCAGTTGCAGCGAGTTACAGCGCCCTGCCAGTGCCTGGGTATCCTAATTAGTGGGGTTTAGGGTTTAGCCCCTTTTACCCCTTTGGTGTCCCAGGGGAAATTGCCGCATGACCCTCAGCGCCTTATGCATACTTTAGGAATCATGGGATTTGATTATGCTAATGTCATGTGTCGTTTAGTATTAACGGTAGGTTCCTTGAAAAAAACTAGCTTCCACTCGAAACGTGCCTTTTTCAATCCTAGGTAACCCTAAACCCTAAACCCTAAATCCTATCCTAGGTAACGGGAGATCTTAGGTGCTGTAACTTGAGTGCAACGCAGCCAGTGCTTGAGTCCATCGGCGACTTGCTGGTGTTTAACGGGGACTTGCTGGTGTTTAACGGGGACTTGGGATTGGGTTTAGGGTTTAGGGTTTAGGGAGTGGGGAGGGGAACATAATCCACAGGTCCAAGTACGCGCTTAGAATATACTTGCCCACATTTGTCACCATAATGTTCTTGCCAGAATCCTAAGTACCAAATTAAAAGGGTCCTTGAACCCTCTGGGATAGGGACTCTCATGCTGATCATTTCAGGGGTCCACTCCCCCAGTCCCTTGGTTTAGGGTTTAGTCTCCCCTTACTGAGGCTTAGTAGGGAATAAGGCAGAATATTATGTAGGGGATTATACTCCCTTATTCCCTGCCAAGCCCCGTGAAGTTTAGGTTTAAGGTTTAGGCTCCCCCCTTCAGCACAAGTAAGGTGAAGTGGTACAGAAGCTGGACCCCTAAGCCCTAAACCCTAAACCCTAAGCCCTAAACCCTAAACCCTAAACCCCTAACCCTAGGTGAAGTGGTACAGAAGCTGGGCGTACCGGTGTTCTTTGACGCGCTAACAAGCAGGGCGACTTGGTTCCGCTCCAACTATCCCAACTGGGAGCCTCTCACCTTCAGGATGGCCTGAGACCCTATGGTTCAGGGTTAAGGGTTCAGGGTTTAGGGGTTTAGGGTTTAGTGGTTTAGGGGTTTAGAGTTTAGGGTTTAGGGTTTAGGGGATAATGTGTCAGGGGATGAAAGGGATATAATGTGGGCGATTAGCCTTATGAAGTGGCTCCTGGGTGTTTGGAGTTTATGGTTTAGGGCCCAGGATCACCTGGGATTTTGTCAATACTGAAAATCCTGCAAGGCTTCTGTATACTGTAGTAACACAATTCCCAAGGTAGAAGGTACTCAGGATCATACAGGATTTCTAGTTTCCGCTGGAGTGTGTATATGTTAGTTTCTAAGCAAGGCCCCTGTGGTCTCCCTATTCTGGGTTGCTCTTAAGGAACTTAATTTAAGTTACTATATTATCCCCTTATAACGGAGAATCAAATTGAAAAGAAAATGGAAAATGAAACGGAAACTTGGGGAAATTGGGATTAAGGGAATTTGATTCAAGTTACTATATTTGGGAAACCACATTGAATATTCTACGTACTGTACCCATTATGGTAACTCAATTTAAGTTCCTTAACAGCAACCCAGTATTTTCAAAAGGTTTCCTTTTGTTGGCACTATCATGGGGTCAAACGGAATTGGAAACTTGAAGAAGTGCCAGTTTGTTTTGTCTTGTGACCCGCATATGCCTGCAGTAGAAGATGCCCGAAAGGCCCATCCTAAGTACTACAAGGCCCTTAACCTAGACCCTGAACCCTAAACCCTTACAGTACCTCATCAAACGAGAGGCTGTCGCAGCTTCTCAGAGCCGGATATAACTACCCTAAACCCTAAGAAACTTCTCGGGTAAGCAGCAAAAGATCCATGTTATGTTTTACGCCCTCCCTCATTTTAGGTCAGGGGCCAGGGTTAAGGGTTGCAGGGGTTACCTGACGGGGGAACTGAAAAAGGGGAACTACTAAGTACTACATTCTTATATGATTTAGGGCTGCGGATTTAGGGCTGCTGTTAACGCCCCCCCCACCCCCCCCCGCACTTCGCAAGATGTCACTATATGCCAAGGAATATTGCATGTTTGGGTGGATTTTGTGGTCGGGGGAATGGGTTACTTGATGGTGTCCCTGGTAGCACAGTACATGCAGATATAGACAGGTGTACATACATATGTGTATATGCGTATAGACTCACCAGCATTCAAAAGCCCGGAATAAAAGCCTACCTCCAGCTTCATTGGAGTAACGGTGTGGCCTGAGCAGGATTCTTCAACGCTTCGGTACCGGTCAAATTGTACTGGATGTGGGGGCTTGGATTGGTGCTACAGTCATTTGGGCAGCCAACTTTGCAGAGCATGTTTTTGCTGTGGAGCCGACGCCGATCAGTTGTTGCCACCTCCTCGCCAACCTCAATGTCAATCCAGGGTCCGTGTCGCGTCGAGTGACGGTAATAAGCGGTGCCTTACACAACGAGAGCGGGAGCGTTCTGATTCCCAATCGCATGGAGGGAGCCAACAACCGACTATGGAATGGCCCAGCGCGACCAAGAATGGCACGCGTTCCGGCAGTAACGATTGAAATGCTTTTGCTTAGATACCCCCGACTTCGGCGAACAGCCTTTGTGAAGCTTGATGCAGAAGGGCATGAGCTCGTGCTTGTTCCAGCCATGCGCTCCTTCTTTCAGACGCAGAAGCCTGTGCTTTTCTTATCTTTGCATCCCATCTATATCGGGGATCGCCTAGTCCGGAAGGTGGTGAAGGTACTGCAGGAAGTGTTCCCATATCTCTACGAGGCGGACATGAAGACGCCTTTTGACACCGGGCGCTTCACTTTTTTTGGCAAACCCGCAGACCATTACGGCACTGATCTGCTTGCCACCTGGGGTGCGCTGTGACTGTCGTCAGCCAAGTCTAACGAAAATGGCTTGTTCAGAATGTTGCTGCTAAGAACGCACAATTTCAGTATTCAAAACTGAGTACATTGGGGCTTTGTTACTAGTAGTTTAGTACCTTCGGGGCAACGCGAACCTGGTATGGTAGCTGACTGTTGCAGCTTATGATTCCAAGAGTCCTGTATATGGCTCACGTCCGGCGAATTTGAAGCGTGTTTAGTGCTGAAGGGTTGGCGATGGCGGGCTTAGGCAGCTTTGGGCTGCTACTCATACACGTAAAGTGAGGAATACGCCCGAAGTGAAATTAGGTTCCTTTTGACGCCGTAGTGCTAATGCGTATTGGGCTCCACGGGTAGACCTTTTAACTTAACAACCTTTTTTTGCGGGGTGGTCTAAACCTAATCCAAAAACCATACGGAACCTTGAATAAACCACGTTGGAGGGTCCAGGTAGGGCAGCTCAATTCAGTCGCATTCTGCTTCAGCCACCCTACGCATCCCATCTGCAGAAGGCGCCGAGAAGCGTCAGTGAAACTAGCCCTAATTAGAGTCCAAGGACCCAAATGATAGGGCTTTAGGGCCCAAATACTATGCTATTAGTCTTAGCGGTATTTGGCCCCTAAAAACCCTCTTATTTAGGCCCTTGGACGCTTAGGGTAGTAAACTTGCAATCTTCAGCGACATGACCCGAGGCTCAAACTGAACCCCACAACCCCTAAGTGACTGCGGTAGGGGGGTGTAGGGTTTAGAGTTTGTTCACGGGGTTTCTTGTGTACGGACGGTTGTGAAACTGAGAGTGCCTCTTAAGGACTCCCAATGCCCAAAGGTCAGTGGTACCATCTGCCTACGGGTGCAAGTACTCAACAATCCCACAGGAGCTCATCAGCTTGAATAAGCTAATGCCTGAGCACTGCTAAGTGCAGAACAGACCTCCAAGTTTGAATCATGAATTCTTATATCAAGTTTCATCTCCGGAAGTATGGGGAGTCGTCAAGACGTGGTCTCTTCGTGCATACCCCAGAAAGTAGGGGCCGGATGATGCTAGGGACTCCCAACAGGCCATAATGTTGACAGGCTACCATCTGGCCTTTGTTACTGTTCGTAAAGCCCCAAAAGCCGGACTTCCCTAACTTGCCTAAGCCCGAAACCTCCTAAGGCGCTAAAACCCTGAAACACTGAAACTGTAAACTCCTAAGATCCTTTAACCCTAAAGCCTAAAATCTAAACCCTTCCCTAAACCCTAAACCCCCTTACCTAAACTCTGGGACGTGAAAAGAAAGAAAACAGCGGGGGCAAGCCTGACCCAAACAGCCTACCCCCATGATCTCTTGAGCAGCTCAACCTACAAAATAGTAGATTGGGGGTTTAGGGTTATATAGGGGATACATAGGGAAAATGGAAAAGAACATGGAAACTACTATGGTATATTGGAGGTATATTGGGAGAATCGAAAAGAATGGAAACTACTATGGTGTATGGGGGTTATACAGGGAGAGTGGAAAGGATAATGGAATTACTACGGTAAATTGGGGTTATACAGAGAGAATGGAAAAGATCATGGTAACTACTATGGTACATTGGGGTTATATAGGGAGAATGGAAAAGAAGATGGAAACTACTATAGCATATAGGGGGGGGGGGGGATTATAGAGAGAGTGGGAAAGAAAATGGAAACTAGAATAGTAGACTGGGGTTATATTGGGATCTGGAACGTCGCTAAGTGATTGACGCTCAACAAGCCAAGGCACCGCTGAAGGATCTTCCCTGTCTTTGTATAGTTCACACCTTAATCCCAGAGGGTCCAAGTACCCAACATTTAGATACTTGGGTTTTGGGTCATCGTAATTATGTTACAGGTTTTGGGGCCAGTATATGATTATTAGGTACTTGGACCCTTAGGGAATGTGAAGCCCATCTACGGCTTATAGGGCGTAGGTGAAGTCCAGAAGATGTGCGAGAGCCTGTTTGCTATCTACACCAACATCACATCTACACAAGCGTGCCACCGTGCTCCGTGCAAGGAGTTTTGACAGATCCTCTTCCACTAGCACTAAACCCCCCATCGCCTAACATCAGAAGCTTCCCTTAAGATGAAACAGTGCTGCATTGAGAAAATGTGTATTCTTCTGGGGATTGGGGTTTTATTCCTAGAAGGAGAGGATTACCAAGTCTGCTGACCTTACCAGATCCAGTGTTTTTTTTTGCAGTTGTGCCTACGTATTGTTTCCCTCTAGAAAATATGGCAATACAGATAGCAAGGATATTGACGCGGACACTGCCAACTTGCCAATAGAACATGTCCCAGCATGCCGAAGAACCCAAAAACCCTAAACCCGAAAACAACAAAAATAAAATTAGCATCCCCTAGGGCTCCGCTTACCTAAATAATGGGAAGTGGGTTCTATATATTGGGTTGGGCCCCCATCCACTAATGGTGGCATATTAGGAATATGTAAGGAACGTAATATAATTACCATTACCTTTTGGGGTCACTATTAGTGGGTGGGGGCCCAACCTAATCTATATACCCGAAAGTTACATAGCCCACTATTTAGGTGACTGGAAGCCCTAGGGATCAGCAAGGTGGTGGAGGCTTAGGGTTTAGGGTTTAGGGTTTAGGGTCATGAGTGGTACGGGGACAACGTTCCCCTATCCTCGCGATGTTTCCTAGAAACCAAGGCTGTGCGAAACCAAGCCTTAACCCTGAATCCTAAACTTTAACCGCAAACCCGAAACCCGAAGTCCAAGCCATAAAGCCCACACTCTAAAAACTTACATGGCCACAAGACTCCACATAGCCCCAATCAGAAGGAGTTTGTGAAACTTCGGTACAAAATCAGGTATCATCTGTATATGCATAGACTTAGGGGCCAAGGGTAACTCTGCTTCCATAAGCCCGCAACCAGCTTCAGAAAAAAAAAAACAGTGTCCTGAATACTTCTGTTGGAATATATATATATATACAATCTCCCTAAACCCTAAACCCTACTATGTATACACACATGTTTCCCCTCGCTAAAGATCTATGTTGTTTTGCCCCCAACTGACGGTAGAGTCCTTAAAGTTGAAGCCACCTCGCTGTTTGACCCCGCATCACATACCTAGACTAGCTGTGTATAGTCCCCCTTCACGAGATAGAATATGGGGTATATGGGGACCTTATTAGAATATACCCAGAGCCATATTCCATGTACTTAACGGATACTATATCCGTTAAATTAGCATGTCAGATTGAAGACGTTGCTCGTTCTAGGCAGACAAATGGATCCAGTGGATGTGGATCTCGGAACATCCCAACTATGCTGTTCGCTAAGCTTTGGGTACTGCCCCCCCCCAGAAACAGTCTATATTAGGGGTCCTATTAAGGGCTATATAACCATATTATAATGATTATCCAACTGTTACTGAGGGGGGGCAGTTCCCAAGCTAAGCTGTTAATGCTAAACCCTAAACCCTGTACACCCACGTACCGAAGACTTTGCATACTCAAGTACAAGGTAGAGCAAGCCACTGTTTGAGCTATAGCCTGAATGCCTAGTATCTTCCTGAATAACCCCTATAGGAGTCCCTCATATTAAACCTTACATAACCCCATTTAAGAAGTTTAGACTATAGCTCATTTGGGGAAGTGGAGAAGGACCACTCAAAGCCCCTTGAATTTACAGTCTACGATTTAAGGTCACAGACTCCAAGCCTCCTAGAGCCCATATACCACCCTAAGGGTCCAAGGACCCCAATAGTAGGGCTTTGGGCGCCAATACTATAATACTAATGGTATTTGGGCCCTAAAGCCCTATTGTTTGGGTCCTGGGACCCTTAGGACCAATATCTAAATCTCCCAACCCGAAACCCGCTCCCCAAAACCCCTGGGCACACAGATCCTTCACGCTTTGGTGCGGGGTGAGGTATGGATGTCCGAAACTTAAGTTAAGCTGCCAGACAATGGACGTATCACAAAAATGAGATTTCTCATAATGCGCTTACCCTAAGGGTCCAAGTACCTAATAAACAAATACTTGCCCAAAGCCTGTACTAAAATTACTATTAACCAAATCCTGAGTACCTCATTATTGGGTACATGGGCCCTAAACCCTAAACCCCACATACCCTTATATGCGTCTGCGCTCCGCGTTCCCACCCCCTCACCATGGTATCCCCCCCCCCTACCCTTCCCCCCTGATGCTTCAACAGTGTCAACAGTCACAGGGATGGGGCCCCTCGGGGTCGCCATCCTCGTAACTGTCATCGTTTTTGAGCTCTAATATCTTGTTGGCGTGCCGAAAGTGTCAACTGTCACAGGGATCAGGCGGGTCGCGGTTGCCATCCTCGTAACTAGCTCTCACATCTTTGTGGCGTGTCA
>CAJNIZ010008256.1:0-10716 GCA_905231905.1 Symbiodinium pilosum
CCTCAACCTTAAGCCCTCAACCCTACACCCTGAAAGGGCGGCCCTGTACTAAATATGAGGCCCCTCCACCCCAACCAAACAGCTTATGAGTCTCAATGAGAAGGGGTCCCCCTATTCATGTCCTGGAGGAATTCAAAAGGCAGGACTCTTCTTGGACTTTCAAAAGCGTACAATATTGCCGTTCCTGCCTTGTTATTATTCCGTGCCTGACAAGAGTTCGCTCTACTCCATGGGCGGAAAGTCTTGCTCTTTTCAGAACCACTTTAGTCTTGACAACAAAATTCAGCCCTAAACCCTAAATCCTAAACCCTAAATCCTAAACCCTAAATCCTAAACCCTATACCCTAAACCCTAAATCCTAAACCCTATACCCTAAACCCTAAATCCTATATCCTAAATTGTAAATCCTGTGCAGGCGGAGTTCTACGGACAGTTCTGGGAATCGGCCCAAAGCTCAGGCGACTTCCTGGATGTCTTCGAGGACCGGGGGTTTAGGGTTTGGGGTTTAGGGTTTAGGATTCAGGGTTTAGGGTTTAGGGTTTAGGGTATAGGGTTTAGGATTTAGGGTTTAGGGCTTAGGGTTCAGGAAAAGGGCTTAGGATTTAGGGTTTAGGTTTTAGGGCTTGGCGTTTAGGGCTTAGGATTTAGGGTTTATGATTTAGGGCTTAGGGTTCAGGGTTTAGGGTTTCGGATTTGGGGTCGACCGGCTTCCGGATTTAGGGCATAAGCTTCAGCTTTAAGGATGTAGGCCTTAGGCTTGTGATATGAGCCATAGTCTAAACTCCTTAAAGGGGGTTATAGGGACTACTATAGAGGTTATTAAGGGGGATACTAGGAGTTTAGACTATATTAGGTAGGCTGTACTTGGGGTCACTCCGGAGTGAAGGAAGGGGAGGAGCAAACCTAATCCTATAAAGCCATCTTCCAAAATGACTGTCCTCTTCGCAAGCCATAAACCCTAAACCGTTATATAACCCCTTCTCGGGGTTCATTGGGATGGTGCTGGGATTCACTACCTCTGCTTTAGGTGTATGTTTTAGGCTTAATCTGTTTAGCTTTGCTTCGCTAAATGCCACGAGTATGCAAAACATCGTGCATTAAGAAAAGGCCCGTCGATGTTGAAAAACCAGTCCAAAACACGACCAAGTCACCCTTCAACTCAAACTCTAAGCCCAATAAGCCTACACAAAGGTGAAGCCAACATCCTAGGAATTCTACCACCCTGCACACTTTATGAATTATATAGATCCTTATAGAACTTTAACAACCTGTAGACCCCAAACCCTAAACCCTAACCCACAAGCCTCAACCCTACCCAGCCGGCTGCCAGACCACCTTAGAGGAGTCTCGCGATCTCCCCGGCAACGGTGAGTTCGTGCCACCCCCCCGCCCGAAGGAGCCATGAAGGTTTAGGGCCTTTAGGGGTTTAGGGTTTAGGGGTTTAAGGTATGTTGGGCCTGTATAGGGATAATGAAAATGAACATGGAAAATACTATAATGGGTTTATAGGCATAATGGAAAAGGAAATGGAAACTGTAGGTGTTCGAGGTTTACGTTTTAGGGGTTCAGGGGTTGAGGATTGAGGGGTTGAGGGCTTTAGGGTTTTGGCCTCAACGTTAAGCACTAAACCCTTAACCCGGGCTCAGGGTTTGGGGATTCAGGTTTGGGGGTCTAGTGTTGAGTGCGTGAAAACGAGGGTTGAGGGGTTTGGGTTGCTCGCAGTTCGGGGGTTTAGAGGTTAGGGTGACGGTCTTAGAGTTGAGGTTTTGGGGCTTGCGGGTTGCTGTAGGTTTTTTTTGGTTCAGGGTAGTAATAGGGCATGCGATACATAGTATTTTTGCGTGGGTTTAGGGTTTAGGGTTTAGGGTTGTGGGAGACCATGTATACGAAAATTAAATACCCCGCCTGGCAATACAAGCCCCATCCCAAACTGGGTACTGCCCCACTCGGTGACAGTTGGGCTAATAAACAAGCACAACATGGTTATGATATTATGTATAGCCCTTAATATGATACCTAGACGTATTGGGTGGGGGCAGTACCCAAACCCTAAGCCCAAAACCTTAGCCAGAAACCCTAAACCCCTAAACCCTAAGCCTTCAACCTTGAACCCTAAACCCCTCAACCCCCCTAGTCCCTAAACCTTGAACCCTACACCCTAAACCCTTGAACCAACCCCCTAATCCCGAAACCGTCCTTATTTTGGGGGGGTCGGGGTAGTCCAGCCAGTGCCTCTTTATGGAAGGTGTATCCTTCAAAGTTTAACAGGATGTTGTGTTCCGGATTAGGTAGAGTTTGCGATTGAGGCTTTAGGGTTTAGGATTGAGGGATTGGGGTTTAGGGTTTAGGATTTACAGCTTAGGTTTAGGGAGTTCAGGGATTAGGGTTTAGGGTTTGGGGGCGTTTAAGGTTTGAGGACTTGGGGGGGTTGGAGCTTTCTAAACCCTAGACCGTAAACCGCGTTCAGGCGCAGTTGAAGTTGAGGGTTCATTGGTTGAGGCATGAGGGGAGCCACTGGAGACATGTAGACATGAGCCACTTTCTAAACTCCTTAAAGGCGTACATATAGGGGATTATATAGAGGGACCACTATAGGGGTTATTGAAGGGGATACTACCACAAAGGACTTCTGTAGGTGTATTAAGGGTGTACGAAATCCATGTTTAGGGTCCATTGCCGTAGAGGGGATTGACCTAAGATATTGTTGCCAAGCTACTGTAGTATTCCGAAGTCCACTTGTGGCTCCCATGCTATGCAATAATCCTAAACCCTAAACCCTAGACAGGGCAGCAGCCTCCAAGTGGATATATATATATATATATTTATACAGATTGCAAGCATATATATAGATATGTATAAAGAGAAATACACGGAGTGTGGATGGTTTAGCAGCGGTTTAGGGTTCAGGGTTGTTCCAAAAATTTAGAAGCCTGGAGAATCTTCAAGCTCAAAAAAACATGGCCATGCTTTTGTTCCAAAAGGGTCCATGTAGCTACATGGTATATAGTTGGGCCTTGAAATAGGTATACGGGAACCCCTTTGGGTCTATATACCTTATGCCCACATGGACCCTTGGAGGCTTGCACAGTTTGAAGAAAGCAAAGCACATACAAAAGTTCACCACTCCAGTCGTTGAGCTCGTTCTTCACCCCGACGGAGGTACTTCCTCATGCTGAGACCCTGAAAGACTCCCTGAACTTTAAACTCTAAGCCCTAGCCCTAAAGTCTAGAAACCCTAATCCTTTGAGTCCACTCTAAACCCTCATTTGAAAAAAGCTCCCAGCCCGAAACCCTGAACAACAGTGGCGCTTGAGTAGCCTGTCCTTTCTGCCAGGATGTTCCAGAGCTTAACATGGCTTTGCAGGATTCCTCCGAGGGCTTACGGTTTAGGATTTAGGGCTTAGGCGGTAAGTTATATTTTTTAGGGATCCAAGATGTTGGGGTTTGGGGTGGAGGGTTTTGAGGGGTTATGGGTCAGGATTTTGTGGGTTTTAGGGTTCATGGGGTTAAGGTGTATTTCAGTGGTATTTAAGGGGGATTGGGTTTGGAGTTTAAGGCTGGGAAGTCTGGTTGCATAGTGCTTTTGGGGTCATGCAGAATGTTGCGCATCCACAGTGGGAAGTGCCTAGTTCAAGGTAGGAAGCTCACGTTGTACCAGAACCCCCAAGGTACTTGGAACAACAGCTTTTGGGCCCTCTTCATAGGGTTTTGAGCAACGATTTTACTGTACCTACTTGTGAAATTTTGGGGTCCGGGTGGCACTGTTCTGGTTTAAGTGTTGGTATGGCAGCGGGGTTTTGCGTGTGGTAGGTTGGGTGAGGTTGGGTGTATTTGTGCAGTGCTAATTTCTCCACTCCGATAAGATATGTTTGCATGCGCAATCATGGTTGCAGCGCCCCAAGTAGGACAGGAGGATGCTACCATGCTTGTCACTGCGGTTTAAGGTTTTGGGTGCAGGCAGTCACAGCACATGCAGGCTACAAGGTCAGCATTGCTCCCCTCTCCATCGCTATCTTTCGGTTTTTTCGGGTTTTGGATGTAATGCTACCTTCATATAGGCTATAGTCTCAATTCCTCATAAGGGGTTATTAAGGGGGTACTGGGAGTTTAGACTATGGCTCATATAGCTTATATGAACAGAAAACTTGTCGCAAGAATATCTCTGGAACATTTTGTGAGCCACGTTTAAAAAACCAAAGCCAGAGGCCAGTAGAAACTTGCTGTCTAACGCCCCCGAGCTCCAAGCTCAACGTAGCCTTCTGACCCTGCCAGCCATGTCTTTACTCAGCAAATGTTCTGGAGGGGTTACCAGAGAATGTGTTGGAACAAGCGAGGCGCTACAGCTGATGATGTCGCTTGGAGGATGTTGTTGCTTCCCTGGTGGGTGCGAGATGTGACCACCTGTCATGCGCAACAGCAGGAATCCTGGAGATCTTGCTGCGCACTAATTCCGGTTCGCAGCAGCAGACCACTTGGCCGAGACGTTCCTCCCAACTGCTGCATCAGCCCATGGCAGCAGAGCTTCTGCAGGTGCCAACTGACGACGTCAGCCAACTCTGGAAATGCTGGACGCAAAATCGGTAGCAGCAACATGGTAATGCTACTCTGCCAAGCTTTGGTGGGAAGCTATTTGAAGAATCGAAGGTCTGGATGACAGGGTCCCAAGATCGATTCCTGTCGAAATGTGCAACCTTGGGCCCTTGTGATTTGCACCGAAGTCCTGTGGGCTGGACTTAGACTGTCAATGGTTTAGGGCTTTCTAGGGGGTTTACCTGGTCTAGGATTTCGGTCTGCATGGAGCTGAGCTTCGCACAAAAAGGTGAGCATGACACGACAGAAATTCAATCAACAAGTAATTATAGTAACCTTCGCACACGTTTTGCTAAGAAGTTGTTTTTTGCAAAGAACGCTTTCGCAAGAAGCGTCCAGTCTTACCCAAGGCAGTTTCGCGCAACAAGCAACTTGTCGCACACGTTTCGCCCACTCATTTTGCAAAAAAAAATGTTCCTTGTGCAGAAAGTCGTTTTTCGAAAAGAAAGTTTCGCTTTTCGAAAAATGGTATTCATGACCCAACACAATGCTACGCAAAAAGCCTCTTTGAGCACGCTTTTCGCCCCTAAAACAGACTTTTCACAAAAAGTGTTTTTCCGTAAAAATCGTTTCCCGCGAATTTCGCACCGATCTCCCTTCGACTATCGAAGCCATACCGGGCGCCAGCCCTCTAGGAATTTAGTTTGAGGGGTTCTGGGTTGAGGCTCCGTGTAAACACGCTATGTCGGGACTCTGGACTGCAAGCGCCGGCATCTATTGTAAGGGCCGAAATTAATTGCCAATCTTCCATATATGTATATTATATAATGGGCAACCTCAAGCAGACTTCAAGATGCTACTTACTGGTACTTACATAGTCTCTACGATACCCCCATAGTCAGGAATATTTCCGTATTGGCCGCCAGACTAGAAGCCTCGAGAAGGAGAAATGGACAACCAATGTTGCTGATGAAATTGGCACGCTAATGTTTGTTTAGGTGGGCAAAAACCCAAGTTGTAGCCAGGGAACTCAAATGGTTTTTTGACAGCCCAGATCACGTAATCCTCTCGACAACGAACTTGAAACAGAAAGCAAGGATCCCCAAACCCCAAAACGCAGACCCCTAATCCACAAAGCCATAAAAGTTGAACTTACGTCCAAGGCTTCCAGGCCTAAACTTGTAAATTTTGAACATCCAGGTGTGCAGAGCGGGGCCCCTTAGTTAAATACCATACATATCACCATCATTGTTATCACCAGCTTAGAACCAGGGGCACCTTCTTGCAAAGAAACCTCAGTTGATGGTTTTTCAAAATACTGGTCCCCCAAAATGGGTGTAATAAGGTGGGTTCTTTTTCTGTTACCATTCCCCTTAAAGATTGCCTGCCCAATGGCCCCTCCCTGACTAGGAACCCTATGAACCCTAACCCCTGAAACTTTAAAACCTTAAAGCACGACGACCCGGGACCCTAGAACCTTAAAACTGTAATCCGTAAGCCTAGGACCCCTAAACTGTCCCTAAACCCTAAAACCCCGCCATTGAAAGGCCCTGGGACTCCTTGCCGAGTGCGGACGCGCAATTCGCGACTTCTGGCAGAATTCTGGGATGACGCTGCAACAGTTCAGGCCCTTCTTGGTGTTTAGGGTTGTAGGGTTTAGGGCTTTAGAGTTGAAGGTTTAGAGTTTTAGGGTCTAGGGTTCAGAGTTTAGGGCCTGCTGGTTCGAGGATTTTTGGAGGATTTATGGGGGTTCCCCACATTTAGGGGTACCATTTTGGGGGTCCCAAGAACAAGGATTATAGTATTTCGGGGTCTATATTGGGATCCTCGTATTTAGAGGAACTGTCATTTAGGGTGTAGGGTGTTGGGACTCCCAACCGACTGATCGTGAGCACATGGTACATGTTAAATCTGGATCGGATCTTTATATGTAGCTAGCCTGCCATTGTCAACTGTTGGGCCCGCTATTGACCCAGCACTGGGTCATTATTTGATGGTTTTTCCCATCTCTACCATACAAAACCCCCCCAATGAGGAACATGTAGGCACATCTACGAAACTTCACAATCTGGAACCACCCAAGCTTTCAACCTTTGACCCGGAGACCTAAACCTTACCCAAATCCCGAAACCTTACCAAAAAACCTTAAACCTTACCCAAAACCCTACCCAAAACCCTAAACCTTACTCAAAAACCCTACAAAACCTTAAACTCTGCATCCTAAACCAAGTAAGCCAGGCGGATAGCCCTGAATCCCGGGGCGCGGCTCGTGGGAGATGGTCCGGGCCGGAAGCAGGCCCCAACAAACCTCAAGTCGAGACAGAGCCTCGCATTTTAATAGAGCCCAGGTTTAGGTTTTTGGGTTTAGGGTTTAGGGTTTAGGGTTTAGAGGGCCCAAGTAGCCAATAATGAGGTATTATTTTAAAGGGTTTAGAGCGCAAAGGGTCCAACTAACCCAATAATTAGGTAGTTGGGATTTTGGCTAGGCAGTTGAAACCCTAAACCCTAAACACTAAACCCTAAAACCTACTGCAGGTTTGGGCTAAGTTTTTGACTATTTAGTACCTGGGTCCTTAGGGGAGGATTGAGGTGTCTTGATTGTTAGGGTGGGGGCCTGGCGTTTAGGGTTTAGGGTTTAGGTTTTAGAGGGTTTGGGTAACTTCGAGCTCCAAAATGAGGAGCTCGTTGTCATCTTTGGATTCTTAGAGGGTCGTTACTTGAGGGATGGGTGTACCAAAGTCCCGGCATTTCTTCAAAGAGAAACAGGGGTGTAGGGTTCAGGATTTCGGCTCGGAAACTTAGTGTTCAAGATCCAGGATTTGCAGTTCAGATTGAGGGTTTAGGGCCAGTTTGGTCTAGGATTCGGGGTTCAGAATTTGGGGTCTCGACTTGGTTTAGGGGCTTAGCTTTTGGAGTTTTAGTTTGGGTTTGGAGTTTCCCTATATAGCCCCCTTTAAGGAGTTTAGACCCTAAACCCTAAAAACCATGTACTCCCCTATATATAACCCCCCTTTAAGGAGTTTAGACTATAGCTCATATGGCCCCAGCCAAGGCCTTCAAATCTCGAGGATAAGGACTTGGGCGTTTCAACTGGCGCGCTTAAGTACTAGCTGGGAGTGAGAGAGAGCATTTCTAGGACAGACTGCGCAAGGAGAGTTCTCAAACTTAGGGTTTAGGGTTCAGGGGTTTAGGGTTTGGGGTATTTAGGGTCTATTTTTTTTTAGTTTTGGGTGGTTTAGGGTTTAAGGCTTCGGGGCTAAGGGTTTAGATTATAGCCCCTTACTGGGTCTCTACTGTAACACAGGCCGTTTCTTTTAAAAGCACCGCGAGCAGGATTGAAATTTCAGCCATACTCCCTAAACCTGAGCTTACTCCACAACTCATGTTGTTAATGAGCTCTGAATTCAGCTTGGGGTTTAGGTTTTAGGGTTTAGGGTTCAGGGTTCAGGGTTCAGGATTTGGGGTCTGAGTCCGATACAGGAACGGTTATAGGCCTGCAGCTGTGCTGCTTGTTCCATTTTATGCTTCAGTGCAAGGCCCTGCCCAGTATGCTGTACCTGAACCCCATAACCAGGTGAGTAGCATTTTGTATGGGGATAATATAGTCACCAATATAGGATATTATATCCTCCTTTTAGCATATGTCATCTTACTTGGTTCAATCAACAAAACAAAGCTACTCAGGCAGAAGAATGACGCAGAACCCTTAAAAGCAGACGAAAGCGCAATTCTTCCGGAGACTTTGGGGGTTCAGGCAAGTCATCATTAAAAAGTGGAGCGCGATCTGCTTCAGAAGGGTTTAGGGTTAAGGAGAAGTTTTCACTTGTGCAGTAGGGGTCGCAATCCCGAACAACTTCAGTGCGCGTGTTACCCTAAAGTGAAATCCTTGGGCTTGAAGTCTCGAAGTCCATAGATACACTTTACATCGTGCCCTGGAGTCCGTAAATAGCACGTACATTCGAGTAGTTAGAGCCTTAAGGCAACCCTTAGCACTGAACTCTAGGCACTCCGTTTTGGACATTTCGAAGATGGGGCGTGCGCACACAGTGCATTAGCCAGCTGGACCTTGATTTATTTCACTCCATTGGGGTTTAGGGTTTGGGGCTTTGTGGGCTGACAAACTCTACCAAGTTTCGAGAGCAACCAAGGAGACTCCTCAAAAATGTGCTTTTGTACCTAAAGCTCAAAATACCCCTCGCTCTTGAAGCTCCAAATCCAAAGTCCTATAGGCTTTAACAGTCCCAAACCCTAAACCCTAAACTCCCCTAGACCTTAAACCCTAAACCCCGCTAAACCCCTTAAACCCTAAACCCTGCATCCTAGACTCTCAGCCCTTTAACAACAAATCCTCAGTCCTAGGTCCTTAAGACTCTGCCTACCAAATCTGATGCCCCGCCTCACCTGACATCTGGTTCCTATTTCAAGTACCCTAACATAGGGTGTATGTAGGTCCTCTTTGTAGATATTATGGGCTCTAAGTACATCCTAAGTCTAAGCCCTAAACCTTACACCCTGAACAATCCTAAACCTAGAGCCCAGCACCTTCAGCCATCCATCACCTAAGGAAAGTGTCTGACTGGCGATCTGGTGGGGCAAAGGCAGGGGCCTGCCCAGGGTTGTGGAGTTTAAGGTTTAGGGTTCAGGGTTTAGGGTTCAAGGTTTAGGTGTTTAGGGCTTAGGGTTTAGGGTTACCCGATTTAAAAATTAGGGGTTTGGGTTTGGGTTTAGGGGACTGAACTTTTTTTTGCTCAGAGTCCACTTTCCCATGTGCATTCTTTCTGTTATCTCTATTTGCTCCTTTCGATGGCCAGAATGCTAGCAGTCCCCAACCCCGAGTTACAGGTATTAGTGTCTAGGTGAGATACGACATTACATCTGTAGCCCTTAACTATGTACGGTTGCTCCCTTCAAATGTAACGATGCCTCCCTTCCTTTCTTGGGGCTGCCGCTGTAATTTACTCACCTGTCATCTCTGACTCCAAGTCCTCACCAAAACACAGAGCCCCAGAGCGCATTAAGCCAAACCCTAAACCATGAACCCTTACATGAATCAAGTCCTGAACCCTGATTCGCAAGCCCTTAAGGTGTGAAGCGTAAAACCGTGTTGCAAACCGCAAAATCTTATGACACAACATCCGAAAACATGAATCATGAACCCCTAACCTGGAGCCCCAAACCTTTTCACCCAACCCTAACCGCGGAACCCTACACCAACAAACCGAGATCCCCAAACTATATGCCCTGAACCTTGAGCCTTGAACTGCTGGCCAACGTACCCGCGGAACAGTACGATCTCGTAACGTTCGATGTTGCGACCGCATTCTTGAACGCTCCAGCTAGGGCGCGCAACTTGCGAGAGGATTTCCGTGCCCCAGGGCTCCAAATAGCCCAATATAACTACTATTTATAGACATTGGGGCCCAATGTAGGTACTATTTATAGACATTAAGCCCCAGGGATGGGAGGCGACAAGTTGCCATCGCCACGCCGCCAAAAGCCTTGGTCAGGCTTGGACTGGTGGCGCCTGGCGCCCTGTGGAGAGTCCTCTTGGCGGTGTATGTACCTAAACCCCAAAAGTATGTAAAATAATGGCCTTTAGGGCTATTCTTATGGGTTTAGGTCCATTATTTTGCATATTTTGGGGGTTTAGGTAATGGATACCAGCCCTAGGGATTGGTCCCTGCACCGGTCCGAGGTGTTGACTGAGCTGAAAGTCCCATCACCGGAAGGACTGTAGGGTTTAGGTATATATTAGGGTTATATAGGGGTTATATTGGGATAATGGAAAAGAAAATGGAAACTAATATAGTACATTGGGGTTATATTGGGGTTATTGGGGTTATATTGGGATAATGGAAAAGAAAATGGAAACTAAACCCTAAACCCTAAACCCAACTCTTTGCGATTGAAGCAGTCGGCAATTGGATCGTCAAGATGGTTCATTCCCAAGGCCTCGGATGGGTCGATCCCTTTGGGATGGTTTAGGGTTAGGGTTTAGGGTTCAGGGTTTAGGGTTCAGGGTTTAGGGGTTTAGGGTTTAGGGTTCAGGGTTTAGGGTTTGGGTTCAGGGGTTTAGGGTTTAGGGTTTGGGGTTTAGAGTCTTGGATCCGAAACAATAACATTCACATATGTGGGCCTCGATTGCAAACCCTAAACCCTAAACCGCCTGGACATGGCCTAAACCCT
>CAJNIZ010008257.1:0-14918 GCA_905231905.1 Symbiodinium pilosum
CTACTACTACTACTACCACGACCACGACGACGACGACTACTACTAGGGGAACGTCACGCAGCTGACGGTAAGCTTTTCTCTACTTGAGGGTGAATTTACAGTGGTTGCGGCCTCAATTTGAAATTTCTGGGGGGGTGTGCGTTTTCTGAAAAACTGCACAGCGTTGCTACCTTCGCATTTCTGGTGGTGTGGGTCGGAAGGGGGGGGAGGGGGGTGGGGGGTGAGGTGGGGGGGAGGGGAATTACGTTCGTGAGGACAGCATTGACAGTAAACACAATTGACAGTAAACACAAGCTCCGCCAACAAATCTCACCAATTGAGAAAAACCTGTGAGAAAGCTTGTCCGAGTATTAGTCAGGGGGATGACTAGGTTCCTGAGGGTTCATGAACACGCTAAGCACAGCACGCGCCGAAAACAAACCTTCGAGACATTCAAACTTTCAAGCTTCTTCATTTATGTACTCTGGCTGGCAGGGTGCGAAAGGGGGGGTGAACGTTCGTAAGCACAGCAAGATCCGAAAGCAAACTCTCAAACTTGGACAAACCTGTGGCAAAGCCTGCCTGAATAGTAAGGGGGATCTCTACGCTCGTGACGTTCGTGACGGCTGGAAGCACAACAAGCTCCGAAAACCAACCTCTTCAAAGCAAGTAGTTTGCAAGCCCCCCAACTCATGCCCTGTCCCCTCGAAAAGTGCTGGTGAGCGCAGTATTTTTGCACCCCGAAATGCATGATAATGCACCGTCGCTGGCGCAACGTGCGCCTCCTACTACTACTACTACTACTACTAGTAGTAGTGCTTTTGCTACCAGCAGTAGTAGCAGTACTAGAGCTACTAGAGCTGCTGGTATTAAGCATACAGGTATAGCTTCCACTTTGCCATGATGTTCTCCGGGGGCTGCGCAAGAAACGTTTCCTTCCTGGTACGGGCGCGGGCAGACGTTAATGAGCGCTTTGAGACATCTCCCAATTGGTAACATTTGTTTTTGTGGGGGGTTCAGGGCTTAAGGTTCAGGTGATTTGGGGTTTAAGGATCTAGGGCTTGGAGCTCAAAGTGGAGGACATGGGGCCGGGCTGGGTAAGGCAGAAACCCCCCACAAGCGGGAATAGTATTAAAAGGAACCTGCGTTCCAAGAGCAGCTGCTTGTGATTACCTTGCGCAAGCCCTGCCCGTGGGGTTTTGGGATTTGGGCTTGTATACCCTACATGTGCGGTGTCGGTGTTGAGCATAGTACGTGCTGAGGGCTTCAGGAAGAATCCTCCTTGAGCAGAGGCTCCTGGCGCTGATTGTTCAAGGGTTTAGGGTTTAAGCTTTACAATTCTTCGGGAACTGGTAGACAATGTCATGAAAGCATACGGAAGCGACGGGAAAACAATGCACACTAGCACTCTAGTCGACTTGCTGAATCTCGTACATGCTTTACATGCTTGCCCAGTGCCTCCCTTAAACCCAGCAGAGGAGATAGATACGAAGCAGACTGCCTTCTGGCTGATTCTCAACCTGTCGACCCTCTGTTGCATGTGGGAAGAGAAGAGGACTTGGGGGGGTAGTTAAGGGTGCGTGCGTGTGTAGTCTCAAAGGGATAGATTTGTAGGACCCCCTCAGATGCTTGAAGCCCACGGCTGTGAAATGCAAAGCCTGAAGCCACCGGACCATGAAGGAAGTCATGCAAGGATCCTTGTGGTCTCAGGTATGGGTTCAGGGGTTGAGGGTTTAGGGCGATGATTTTTCAACATGACCCTAATGCCAGGAAGCATGCACAATTTCAAAAGGAAGGCACGGTTGGCATGTTATCCCGACATTATGTCCACGAAGGATGTCCCTTTAGGGGGAGATCAACCACATTGCTGGCTCATGTCCCGCAGCCATTCCCTAAACCCAAACCCCTATCCTCCCTTCAAGGCCTAACTGGAAGTGCCGGCAGAAGTTCTTCCAAAAGTAAGTTGTCACAAAAGCTCCCGCACTGGAACACAACCTGCTGGGCTGCTGTCAAAGGCCTTAGATTAAGTCACCATACCACGGGTATGTAAACACCAACAACTCGGGTTTCCTTAACTAACGACTAACCCTAAACCTTAAACCCTAAACTCTGATTCTAACATATTTGCTCAATTTGAGTTCCTTAACAGGAACCCAGACTGAGGAGCCTCAAACATCGGCTCAGCCCCTCACGCTGGACATCACTGGCATATCATCACCATGGAGCCACCCCCTTGATGCTGGGATTGCTACCAGAAAGGTTTAAAGGGTGTATGTAGGATTTCGGGGTCTACGGTCTAGGGCTTCCTTTTTTACTTTGGAGGAAGGCCGAAGTTGGTAAAAAAAAAACCCTAAACCCTAAACCCTAAGCCAAGGGAGGAGCGGATCAAATATGTCACTTTGGCTTATTAGTCTGCTCGCAGCGTTAACACACCACACGCGTGGAATGTTACCGAAAAAAACTTTTAAACAACAGGAGATCAAAGCGGAACATGTGGGGATGAGGTAGGTACCTTCAGAGGGCGTTTTCTCCAAGTGGTGCGTTCTCCATGACGAAACTCGAAACTAAAGCCTTGAAATGAATTATTCCGCTTTTTAGGATTGGGTTCAAGGTTTCAAGGTTTTAAGTACCAGTTCAAATTGGATTGTAATTGCCTGAACCTCCAAGCATTGAGGGCCCCGGCCTCAGCACCCCAAACCACACGGTTTAGGGATGTTTTAGGTTTAGGGTTCAGGGTTTAGGGTGGGATGTTTTAGGGCTTACGGCTTGAGGCTAAGGGTTTAGGGATTTAGGATTTAGGTATCAGGGTTTAGAGAACCCCAAACCCAACAAGCACCAGCAACCTTGCAGCCCTGAGCCTTGCAAACGTGGGTTTAGGGTTGGGTTTTGGGTTTTGGGTTTTGGGTTCGGGGTTGTGAGTGAGGGGTTTAGGGGGAGCTTTTCTGGAATTTCCCTGCTGCCGGCCCCCTTACCTCGGCGCGAGAGGGTGTCCATGACTGGAGCTCCTAAAACACACCCCAATGTACTCGATCTTATTTTTGGAAACCCTAGAGTAATCCCCATGAAGCCCTGGGTGGGCACGCTTTCCGTTTCATGTTCCGTCATTCCCTGTTATTCCCTAACACCTGATCTCCCCTAAGCTCCCAACAGGCAACCCTAAACCCTTAAAAGACTCTAAGCCTTCAATCCTAGCCCTGAAAGCCCTAAACCCTAACCCTAACAAGCCCTAACCCTAAATCCTAAAGCTTAACCTTCAAAAAAACTAAACCCTGATCCTAAAAGGCCCCAACCCTAAGCCTTGCCGTAGTATTTACAGTAGCACGATTAGTTATAATGGGCTAATGAAAAAGAAAATAGAAACAAACCCTAAACTTTAAACCCTAAACTCTAAACCCTAAACTCTAAACCTTAAACCCTAAACCCTGGAGGGTTGGGGCTCCCCAGGATGTTCAGCATCCTTTCCGGGTGTTTCGAAGCGACTTCCATCTTGATGCCTGGAGCTTTTAGGATTTAGGGATTTGGGGGCTTTAGGATTTGGGATTTAGGGTTTAGGATTTAGGGTTTGGGGGTTTGGGGTTTAGGATTTAGGGTTCGGGGGCTTAGGGTTTGGGATTGAGGGTTTAGGGTGTAGGATTAAGGGTTTGGGTTGTAGGGCTCAAGCATTTAGAGTTTAGGGTGGGGATTTATGGCTTACGGCTGGGGCCAGAACATCAGTGTCCCCTACACCAGGACGTAGGAAGAAACCTAAACCCTTAAACCCTAAACCCAAACCCTAAACCCTAAACGTAGCACCAATCATCCCAAGTCGATTCTCCAACTTCTTGGCCTCTATCGTAAGATGGAGGGTCAGGGGAGCGCGGGGGCAAGGGTTTAAGATGAAGGGGCTCAATGTTAAAGCGATTGGAGCTTTTGGGATTGAGGGTTCCTGGCCATAGGTTCAGGGAGCTTCACAAGGCCAATTTGAATCTTCTTTCGCTTCGTTATTGGGGGTTCAGTGGATCCGGGGCTGCAGGGGGTTTAGGGTTTTGGGTTCGGGATTTAGGCTTGAGGATTCTGGCTCTTTGTTTTTAAGATCCAGGTTTTCTTGGATCATGCGGGGGACCCTATAGCCCATAGAATCACTTCGGTTATCCCCATCATTTACCTACTTACTTAGCTCCGCTGATCCTCCAAGGAAGCCCATTACTCCGAATCCTCATTGACCCCTATTTCCTCCAAGTGTCCATTTTTCTTTTCTATTTGTGCGTCCCGAGTCCCCATGCACCCAAAACCCTGGCCTTCCAAGTAGAGGGGCTAGCAGCCATGGCTTCAGAAACCCTGAACTCTAAACCCCCTAAACCCTAAACCCTTAAGAAACCCTAAACCCTAAACCCTTAAAAGAAACCCTATACCCTAAACTCTTAAGAAACCTTAAACCCTAAAGCCTTAAGAAACCCTAAACCCCTACGCCAGGTCAGGGGGCTCGAATCTAGCGAGCTGTTGGATTTGCAGGGGTAGGTTTGAACTAACCTCTTCGTTTCTACCCCTTAGCCTAGTCCCTATATGAGCTAGGGTCTAAACTCCTTAACAGGGGGTTATACATAGGGGATTATGTAGGGGAGTATTACAGGGCTTAATAACTGAGAGTTTAGACTATGGCTCATATAGTCTTAAGCAACTTAGGTTTAAGGGGCCCGGGTTTAGGGTTTAGGGTTTAGGGAAGGGCCACTGTGATGGGAGACGCTTTGCGGGCTCAGGCGCGGGCTTTGAGGTAAGTGATACGCTACAGAGTTTAGGGCTTAGGGAAGCCCAAAACCCTAAGCCCTACATCGGAATTGAAAAACTGAAGTTTTAGAGTGCAGAAAGGGGAAATGAATAGCTGAAGAGCTATTTCCATAAGGAATTCTTGAAACTTCCCAGATGGAGTACTGTGGTATAGAAGAAAGTGAGGATCGCAGCGGGCGCGCAGTTGCATATCCAGAACTTCCGGAGAAAGACAGCAGCAGTTTCTTTGCTGCAGAGGGGAGAAAGCCAAGGGTTTCAGGCCTGCAGGCTACGTATACACCTCCCCTGATGTTAAAGCTTTAGGGTCTAGGCTTTTAGGGTTTATAGGGTTTGGGGTTTAGGGTCTACCCCTCTTGATATTAGATATTCCCCCATAGGGTATAGTATACCACGATGAGAATATTTAACATCTGGGGGGGCGGGTTTAACAGTGGGAGGGCGGATTAAGTCTTTAGAACTCAAGGCGTCGGTTGCAAGGGCTCTGTGTCTCGGAAGAAGTAGAGGTTCAGCAAAGTACCCGCTTTTTCTTGGGTCACCCTACACCTAGGCCCTTAAACCCCCTAAAGCACAAGGGTCGCTAGGGGACAAAGACATACTATTGAGGCTGAGAAATTTCACCGCTACGCTCATCCCCATGTCAGTCTTTCTTCTTTGTCCACCCTGCAGTATCTAAACCCTAAACCTAAACCCTATCATTCCAAAGGACCTCGAAGTAAGGCCTGGCATTCTGGGGTGTACGGCTTGGCACAGTCTGAAGGCAATATTGAAGCTACGTTTGGATTGTATCCAGGTAAGATTTTCCATACCCAAACAAAATCAAGTGCATGGACATTGTAGGCTTTAGCCTCCAGATGTGATAGGGCTGAAGAGTATTCTTACTAAGCCTCCGTGACTTCTCAAGTAACCATTAAAGGGACTTTATTGGGAACCCCAAACAGGGAACCCCAAGAATATATTTGGAATGTAAGTGAATATAAGGACCTGGTAGGTATGTTCCTATTATATTCCCACTATATTCTTGGGATTCCTTGTTTGGGGTTCCCAATAAAGTCCCTTTAGCCATTAAGACGTCGTGCCAGTGGGAGTGATAAGGGGAGCACAGAGGCACCGTCAGATCTCTAGCACGGGAATTGTTTCTAGGAGCCCCATGTTGTATGCAAATTACTGTGCCAGTTAAGTGTACTTATTTTGTAGGGTTTAGGGTTCCGAGTTCCGGCGTTTCAGCTAAGGATTTTGCTCGTCAAATGCAGGCTCCGCGTCATCTTACCCGAGCTTTGGAAGGAATGCGGCCACCAAAGTGGGGTGTACTTGGAGGGTCTTATAGGGGCGTAGTAATTATACCCCTATAAACCATAAAAAATGTATCCCCATTATGAACCTACAAACCTACGTCCCCCTGACCCTCCAAGTAGGGGCTAGGGTTGCACCTTGCAGATCATAGGGCTTGTCATAGGGTAAAGGCGGGCCTAGGGTTTAGGGTTTAGGCTTAGGGTTTAGAGGGTTTAGGGGTTAGGCTGAGGGTTTAGAGGGTTTAGGGTTTAGAGGGTTTACGAATTAGGGTTTAGGGTTTAGAGGGTGTAGGGGTTAGAGGTTAGGGTTCAGAGGGTTTAAGGGTACTCCAACCTCCCACAGTGCGGAGGTTGCCTGAAGGGCATACCGAAGCGATCCCCATACCTCAGCCCCTATACCGTATCCCAGTTTTTAAGATACAAAAGTGTGTGTGTACATAGACGATACTAGTCATCAAGTCAAGTATCCCAACGAGGTGGGGCCTTCAAATCTTAGTACCCCATGGGATGATTTAGAGTTAGCGATTTAGGGTTAAGGGTTTGGGCCTAGCTCCCCAAACCGTATAGCTACAGGCAAAATATGATTTTTTGGGGGTCACTGTTGTGGGTCATAGAGTTCTATCTTTTGAGAAGCTCAGGGTTCGGCCTCTTTGTGTTTGATTGGTGTTCCATTGATTTGGGTGGCATTGTTGGGAGTGTGTTTTTTCTATCGGAATCCTTTTTTGTAGACTGGTCCTCAACTATTCAAATTCCATTCTTGGGTGCTGCCAAGTCCTGGTACAAATCCTGCCCTGAGGGTTTTCCGAGTCCTGGTCAATTTCAAATCCCCTGCCCGCCTTCGGATCCGAGCCCCTGCCAGATTTAATCAAATCCCTCACCTGGCCAAATCCCTTGTACATGCGTCCCAAAAAACCCTCACAGCCCAGTTGTTGGGACTGTCAGAAGTAATCGAATCCCTGACCTACGTCCCCAAATTTTCACAGCCCAACCGGGTGACTGAGAGAATCACTCAAATCCCTTACCTGCGTCCCAAGTCCTCCCACAGCCCAATACATTCAATGCCAAAAAATTAGTAAAGTCCGTCACCTGCATCCCAAATTGTTTCACAGTCCAATAGATTCACGGCAGGCACGACTCGAATCCCCTAGCTGCGCCCAGAGTTTCTCACAGCCCAAGTTGTTCATGGCGGGAATTCATCAAATCCCATAGCTGGGGTTTGAGGTTTTGGGTTTTGGGTTAGGGGTTTAGGGTTTAGGGGTTTTAGGATTTTAGGGTTTTGGGTTTAGGGTTTAGGGTCTGCAAAATGCCATCCCGAACTGTCTGACACATGTTCTGGCAGCCCGAGACGTCTGCGCGCAATCGTTCGAGTGCCGAATCAATCAGGTCCCTTGTTCTATAGTCTAAACTCCTGGTATCCCTCTTGAGAACCCCTGAAATACTCCCTATATAATCCATCACAGGTTCTGAGATGCCATCCCAAACTAATTGTCTGACAGTCCAAGCTTGAACTATTGGTCCAATGGTTTACGGCCAAAAACTCGAGGAAACAACAGTGGAGCCTCCGAAGCCCTAAACCAAAAGGTTCCAATAAGTTGACTTGGCGGTTGTTCCATTTAGTATCTTGTTGTTCGGAGGTATAGTCCCCCTTAAGTGCATATATATATATATATATGGAGTATATGGGGATCTTATTAGAACATACCCAAAGCCATATTCTATCTACTCAAGGGGGACTATACGCCCCTTCCGAACATCAAGTTGCCAGCGATTTTATTTGTTTCGGGGAACGCGTCCAGTGTCCGAGCCCTTTGATTTTCCCGGGGCCTGGAGAGGGCGTAAGGAAAAGTTCATATGAGCTATAGTCTTGACTCGGGAGTATTATGATTAAGGGGGATACTAGGAGTTTAGGCAATAGCTCATATGAGCTACCGTCAATATCTGCCTTCTGAAGGAACCCTCAACAGTGGACATAGGGGTCCCGTTTGTAGTTGAGTATAGTTCCTCATACATTCCCTACCATTGAACCCATGTCCATCAATTTTCTGGGGAAGTATGGAGTAGCTCATTCGAGGGATAGGCCGGTCCCTTGCGTCATACAGCCTTACATGAGCTATAGTCTAAACTCCTTAAAGGGGTTATACAAGGGATTATATAGGGGACTACTATAGAGCTTATGAAGGGGGATGCTAGGAGTTTAGACTGTAGCTTACATGCTAAATCCGGAGCCCAGAATCCTGATTAGACCCTAAATCCGAAGCCCCACGTCCTAAAGCCTAAACCCTATCTACAAAGCCTGAACCCTCGAATCCTCAACCCTATACCCATGTAGGCCCTATATGCCCTTATTATTAGGGAGCCTGAACCTCAAATCCCACACCCTAAACCCTAAACCCTGAACCTGAAATGCCAAACCTGTTGAGTCCTCGGAACCCCTGATCGCCGAAGGGCAGCTAGCGGATGATGCCGAGCTTGATGAGGATGCCACCTTCTCAATCTGAGTGGGCTTAGGGTTCAGGGTTTAGGGAGTAGGGTTTAGGGGCTTAGGGTTCAGGGTTTAGGGCTTCGGGTTTGGGGGTCTACGGGTTTAGGGATTAGGGTTTAGGGGTTTTGGGACTAGGGCGTAAGGTTTAGGGGTTTAGGGTCTACGGTTTAGGGTTCAGGGAATAAGTTGCTGTAGGGAAGTTGTGCGGCCGACTGCGGAACTGTGGATTCCGAGACGGTTCTACCGGACTAGGGTTTAGGGTTGATAGAAAGTGCAACTCAGAAGCATTAACTTTCAGCCCCACCCTGAACCCTCATCCCTGAACCCGACACCCTGAACCCTAAACCCTGCAGAAGGCAACAAAAGCAACCTCTAAGCTGCATGGATCCATGCGGGTATTCTTTTGTTGGGGTCGCAATAGTCCTTTGAATGGCTTAGGGTTCAGGGTTTAGGTTTCAGGTTGTAGGGTTTAGGGTACTATGGTGCGCAATATAGAGTAAGATGATATTCTCCTTTCGGGGATGGTATTTCAGAAGAAGAGGATATTCTTACTTGGTTCCGCCAGCAAGGATGGCCGCGTGTTATGTATGTTACCCTTGGTTGCAAAAAGCAGCCCGCTTTGCGATTCAGCCCCGGCGCGGCTGTGTTTTATGGAGCCAAAACTGTAAGCCTTCAAACCCTAAACCCTTCAAACCTAAACCCTTAAACCCTAAAACCCTAAACCCTAAGCCTTAAACCCTAAACCTATTTTCCCAGGCTCCTGTTTCAATTTTAGGACCCATGGGTTCCCCTACTGCCCCTACATTCCTGCTTAAAGTACCTGATGTAGCCTCACTATTCCTAAGTAGCGGGGGAACCCAAAGTGGGCAGTATAGGGGGTGGTTAAGGGAACCCACAACAGACGCAAAATCCCCAGAAAAGGGGTCCCAATGCACAAATTGAAAAATCGAATGATCCTTCGGGGGGCTCCTCAGTTGTAGCCTCTAAGTTCTGGAGCCCCCTAGAACAGGATCAATGCCCCTTGGCAAAGGGCTGCCAATCTTCCACAAAAGGAGGTTCGCCCCTGTCCCTGGGCCTCTGAAAACCCTAAACCCTAAACCCGGATTTGTAAAGCTCATGAGATGCAGGAGGTGCTCCTTGCGGGATGAGCATACCTAGACTGGGTTGCTGTCAAGGAAATCAAGATAAGTTACTATAACCAGGAAGCCCTATTTATGATTATTAGTATTGCAATAATATACCCATATTATGGTAGCTTAATCTGAGTTTAAAAGTTTCATAACAGCAACCCAGTAGAAGTACATGGAACTTGTAGGTTACAGGCTACATCCTCCCTGCACTTATGATGGACGTCAGCGTGCTTATGTATAGAACTTTTGCCATAGCGCATTCGGTATGCGCGGCACTCCCTGCAGAACCCCAACGGGTTCTACAAAGAAACGGGTTGAATCCCCTCCCCCGAATATAAACACCTCCCAACCCCCCCGCTGCGCTTATTCAATATTCCCGATATATGATAGTATACCACATAATGGGAGTATTTAATATCAGCAGGGGGCGCGTGGGTGGGGGGTAATAAGTATTTTTTAGGGAGAGGGGATTATGCATGACAGACCTTGCCAATTGGGCCGGGATGGCTTGTGTGAGCTCCTGCTGATTTTTTCCCTTAGCTCGTCCTCTTCTCGAGCAACTTACGAGCATCTTGGATAATCTTTTTCTCGAATTCTGATATTAGATGTCCCCAATGTAGAACCAGGACCAAACCCTAAACCCTAAACCCTAGGAATACCTCCTTGCAGGGAGAATAGAGGGAGGGAGGATAGACTCCTCGCGCCGTGAGGCGAGAACTCTGCAAGCCGGGCGCTGTTGTACATGTTGGTGTGAAGGAGGGACTATTGGGAATCCGATTCTTGGAGAGGAGATCCTACTATGGCCATGTTAAGGATGGGCTACCAAGAATTCAATTGGGGGTCATTGTTGCGATAATCTGATCATGAATATCTATGACACTAAAGCCCATGTGATCCAACGAGTCGAGGTCGTCGTCATGGCGTGTGTCTAAGTGAGCTATAGTCTAAACTCCTAGTATCTCCCTTAATAAGCCCTATAGTAGTCCACTATATAATCCCCTATGTAACTCCCTTTAAGGAGTTTAGACTATGGCTCAAGTGGAGTCTACACTGGACTTTCCGGGTCTTATGGTGTGGCTGATGACCTGGGTTGCTGTTGAATTCAGTTACTATAACAGGGAATTCCTATTTTCCATATGCCCACTTATTTTCAGTTCCCTAACAGCAACCCAGCCTAAACCCTAGACCTTGAACCCTGGAACCCTGAACCCGAAACCTAAACCGTAAAATTTTAAGCCCTAACCCTAAACCCCTAGACCTTAAACCCTAAATCCTGAAACCCTAACCCTTAATCCCTTAAACCTGAAACCCCTGAACCTTAAACCCAGTGCAATGCAGCGAAGCTCACCTTGGCTTGGTCCTCAGAGTTCGCCGAAAGGGGGGTCCCGCTACGTTTTCCCCAAAGGGTCCATGCAGGTATAGGGTTGACGGTTTTAGCGTTTAGGGTTTTAGGTTGTAGGGTTCAGGGTTTAGGTTTAGAGTAGGTATATAGTATATACTTAAGGGCCAAAGGGGTTCCCATATGCCTACTGTAGGGCCCAGATACATATTATATAGCTACATGGACCCTTTGAGCTACATGAGTCTGATATCCCAGACTCCGGGAGACCTGCCTATTCCACGCAAGTTTGACCAACTTCTTGCGCTGTGGAGCCTTTACGCTACACCCACAAAAAACACGATTTAGTGGTTTAGGGTTTAGATTCCTGCATGTAGATCCCCGACGAGGCTCAGGGGCCGTTTCAAGCTGGAAAATGAGCTCATCCGGCCTGCACCGTTGCTGTAACCTCCAGATAAACTAGTACCTAGATTCACCAGCTACCTTCTATTTGGGCCTAAGTATCCACAGTTCGGGGCCCAATAACCCCAACTGAATGTATTTTCTGGCGACGGCGAGGAGCTGAAGGGGTGATTGGGTTTAGGGGTTGAGGGTTCAGGGTGTTTATTTGTATTTTTTTGGGTACGGGATGATACGAAAGGAGCTGAGGAGGAGGTTCTGTGTAGGTAGTCCCCGAAACCCTAAACACTAAACCTTAAGCCCTAAACCCTAAATCCTAAACCCTAAGCCGTAAACCCAAACCCCGGACCCTAAAGGCGTGTCTGGGCAAAAAGAAGTGGCGAAGTGATGGTTTGACTTGCACTTGCGGTTTTCACGATGATCTAGGTAGGCCCCTGGGATATTTGATATTTTCCCTAATGGTTTTAATAAGGGACCCTATACGCTAATATTTGGCTTTAGGGTCGAACCCAGTGATCTGCGGGTAAGCTCAGGGTCTCGGCAGACAACTTGAGATGAGGGTTTAGGGTGTGGGGTTTAGGGTTTAGGGGTTAGGGTTTAGGGTGTGGGGCAGTCTACCGGCTTCAAGAAAAGCCTTTGCGGCTCGAGGTGCTTTGCTGTTGTGAAGGGTTTAGAGCCCATGCAGGTTTTAGTGCTTTGGCTTAGGCCCGATAGTCCAGGGCTGCCGGAAAGGAGATGCTTTTGACGATGAGGTGCCGCTTTAACAAGCAGGCCGTAAGGCCTTACTTTAGGACTTAGGGTTTAGGGATCTAATGCAGACCACTCTAAACCCTAAACCTCATGAGCCCTGGGGCTTCAGGCCAACGTTCGCCACATCGAGAGGTTGGTTGGGCGATGTGCCACTCGGTGGCATTTCTTGATTTTCAGTGGAGAAACTTGAACTGGTCAGGGTATCGATGTAACCCGTATTCCCTATCCCGCTTTTGGGATACCCAACTTCATGTCCAGTATCTTCTGCATACAAAATGAGATAACCTAGAAAAGGGGTAGGGTATGTAGATCTAGGTAGCATATTGAAAAGGTTTACCTTTTTGGGGCAGGAGACTCAGCAGCTTGGTCTTGTGGTATGCATTAGGAGGACCCCCCACTCTGTAATAGTGCTAAAGGGGATAATAAGGATTATATTCGGGTCCTCATATATTCCTAATATACCACTATTACAGTGTGGGGGGGGGGGGGTCTTCCTAAGGTATTCATGATATTTTACTTGGGAGATTCACAAGGCATGGCCCCCTGGCGCGGTGTTGTACGTAGCTGGCAGTCAGGGGACGACAAAGACCGATCACCCATTCCCTTACCCCAGCATCCCCCTTCTAAGCCTACTGGCCTAAACCCTAAACCCTTACCTAAACCCTAAACCCTTACCTAAACCCTAAACCCTAAACCTAACCCTGAAACCTAAGCCCTAAACCTTAAACAATTACCTACTCCCTAACCCTCCAAAAACCTTCTTAGTAAGTCCCGTTGACGCCCAAGATAAACCTGGGAACCCTTCCTGTCTCAACCTTGTGGATGCTTCTAGCCCCCAGGGTCACTTGAGGGTTTAGGGTTCTTGGTTTTGGGTTTTGGGTTTAGGTTTTGGGGTTTTAGGGTTTGAGGTTTGGGGTTTAGGTTTGAGGGTTTGGGGTTCAGAGGTTGGGGGTGGATATCACAGGTTCTAGCCATATTTGCCACCCCGCGAAGTCCCCAAATATAGTTATGATTGGGTGGTAAGCACCATGCAGTTCTAATTGGGTTCTACTTACATACCTGAACCTCCTAGGAGGGCATGTAGACTTCCGGTTTGAGTGTGTAACGGAACGAGGTTCGGGGTAATGCAGCGCCCTGTTCAGTGTTTCGGGCTGCCCCCAAACACAATGAGTTTAGGGTTTAGGGTTGATCTTATTCTCAAAGTTCCCTTGTAGTTTAATTTGAAGGGGTGCTGTTTTTCTCAGATTTGATTAGTATTTTGCAATGAGTAGGATCCTTTGAGCCCTTGAAACCCTATAGTCCCCCTCAAGTAGATAGACTATGGCTTTGTCTATATCATAATAAGATCCCCGTATACCCCATATTCTATCTACTTAAGGGGGACTACAATTAGTATTTGGGATCTGTTGAGCCTTTGAAACCTTCGAACATTGCCCTTGACAAACAAAGCAAACGTAGCTCGGAGCCGGCAAGTCCTACTAATTCCGCCAGAAGACCTGGCTTTGAACAAGGTGAAACAGATGGGGGATACTGACCCTAAACCCTAAACTCTGAACTTGACATTAAAGAAAGTCAGCACGCAAAAAAAAGTTTTTGAGTGGACGCAGACAACGGACCCCCTGCTGACGCTGCAGCTGCATGCACTGGAGGCAGTGAGAATTTAGAGCATCGTATTTTTACAGGGTGTGTTATTTTAGGGTTTAGGGTTAAGATCTCTTCCAAGATGGATATCCTGATGTTCGAGGGCTTTGGCTTTGTAAACGAGTAGGGCTATGCAGCAAAAGCAGGGCTTTGAGAAACTAGCCATGAAAGCGAGTAATTCGTATCGTGTGTGAAGAGGTCCTAGATTTCCCTATATTTAGTTCGTTGTTCTGGGCATGGTCTTTAATAAAAAGAAAAGAGTCTTTCCTGGCTCAGCCAGGAAAAATCACAACCCACCTGGACATCCCATACCGCGGAGGGAACGGAAGCGTTCGACGGAGTTGCAGCAATTCCGACATGGAGGTTCGTATAAATACGGGCCCTAGTATATACTCCCAAAAAGAAGGTTAAGCCTTAACCTAAACCGTCTAGACCTTAATCCCTAAACCCTGACCCTAAACCCTAAACCCCCCGAACCTTAAGCCCTAAACCCCCCAAATCATAAAACCTCCCACACTAAACCGCCCAAACCTGCAACCCTCAACCCTGCAACACCAAACCCTAAATCCTCAACCCTAAACCCCCCAAACCTTGAACCTCCAAACCCTAAACCTTAAACCCTCAGCCCCCCAAAACCCTAGAACCCTAAACTCTAAACCCCACTTACACGGATCCGTGGGTCAGGAGACTGGGTTGCTGTTAATGTATTATATTGGAAACCATATTAGTTATGATATACACATATCATGGTGACTTTTTTTTTAACTTCCGAAACCCCTGTATACCCATTATGGTACCCTAAACCCCATACCCTATTTACCCATCATGGGAGCTCAATCTAGGTTCCTTAACCCCAAGCCCTCTATACCCTATATACCCAATATGGTAACTCAATCTAAGCTCCTTAACCCTAAGCCCCGAACCTATATACTCTATGGACCCTATATACCCTATAGATATTCCGATTATTGTAACTCAGCCTAAGTTCCTTAACCCTAAGCCCGATATAACCTACATACCCATTATGGTAACTTAAGCTAAGTTCCTTAACAGCAACCCAGTTTGGGGTTTAGGGTTAAGGGGCATGCCTTGTTTTGTAAGACGTTCTCATGATGGCCCTGGGGGAATGCCACTTGCCTGTAGAA
>CAJNIZ010008258.1:0-10346 GCA_905231905.1 Symbiodinium pilosum
CACGCCACCAGCGCCACTGCGCCCAAGCAGAGGCTCATCACCTTAGTGCTTGCAAAGCTGACAAAGTGTAGGGGCCCATTGCGGCAGAATAGGCTTTAGGGTATGATATGCAACATCTATTGAGTTGTTAAGCATTATGGTATAGTCTGACCCCAAACCCAATTCAAATCATATGAGGTTTATGAGGGGGGATTCGTAAGTGTTCAGGCTTCTACAGGAGTAGCTTGAGTCATGCATGGGGAAGGCTATGCTTTGTGGACGGTTCGATGCAACAACATATGCTGAATGCCCTTATTGTACTTACTCTTCCTCCTCATCCTCCTACTACTAGTCCTCCCACTCCCATTGCTACTCCTACTCCTACTCCTACTCCTCTTACTCCTACTTCTATGACCACAACAACGACGATGACGACAACGGCTAGTAAACGCCAGGTTCATTTCGAATCAAAAGTGCGGCCCTACGAAGGATGACAATACTTAAACATAGTTTAGGGAGCTTCTATTCCATTTACAGCTTGTCTAGAACTACCCATTAACATAGAAGCAACCCTAACCCTGCAGCTCGCATGACAAGACCCCAAACCCAATTAGCTCCTCGACTTTGTGGCCCTTTCATAGAACTGTTACAGTTTTTGCCCTCGAAGATTGTAGGTCTTCTGGCTCTTTGGAAAACTAAGCACCCTCAAATGTCTTCGTGTGTAGATTGATCCAAGTACAAGGCCAGCTGGTCCAACTCCCCCAGATACTTGTCGGAATGCTGGCATGTTCCCTCGTAAAGCTCAGACCTGGTCAGAAATTGAGCGTTTTGCTACCTAGACAGCGAAACGCGTTGATCTGTGCAGTCAACCTCATATGGGCCGCCAGCTAAAAAAAACCAACTCGGACCTTGCACCTATCTATTTCATACACCAACAATCATACTGGGAATCAAGGAATGCAAATGGAAACTACTACACTGGGTTATACAGGGACTACTATAAGGATCCGTTCCTTCATTCCTAGCTAACCAAAGGCCAGTTTAGGGTGTAGGGCTCACGGAAAACAATATGACCCTGAATCCTAAACCCTAAACCCTAAACCCAATTCCTGGGCTTCTAGTGCACCTGCCTTCCCATGTCCTTAACGGCGCGTGGTCCACGTGCGGTACTTAACCCCAAAGAACCCAATACCCTTTAATCGAGGAATATACCCCAGATGAGCGTTTAGGGTTTAGGGATTAGGGTTTGGGGTTTAGGGATATCTTAGGGTCTAATAGGGGATTATATAGGGCAGTATTATAGGGGTTATTAAGGGGGATACTCGGAGTTTAGACTATAGCTCGAATGATACTAAGGTTCCTAATCTCATCTAAACCATATTCCTTAATTAAGGGGTGTTGAGCTCCCTGGTAACCTGGTAATTCATCCCAGATACTCCCTAAACCTCCCAGTATTCCCCCCCAGACTGCCCTAAAGTGCCCTAAACCCTACTTCTAAACCTGAAAATAAACCCTAGACCTTAAACCCTAAACCGCTAGACCTTAAACCCTGAAACCTTAAACCCTAAACCCGTATCTAGGCCAATACATTAAAACAGAAAAACTTCAGGACCTGGTCAAGTACCCAGGGAGCCCAATACCTCTTGATTAAGGAATATGGCATAACTTGTATTAGGAGTGCTTAGAAGCCTTTTACCCTAAACCCGAAACCCTAGACTCCAAAACCTTAAACCCTAAACCCTAAGTTACGGGGTTCTCTGGGTAATGCTGAGTGGATGGCAATGCTTCGTCCTCGGCGTGCCATGTTTTCGTGGCGGCCTGGGCGAGCAGCAGCCACAACCAAGTTTGGTTTAGGGTTTAGGGTTTGGGGATCTAAGTCCCTTGAAAAATCCTACACTCCTAAGCCCCTAAAACCCTGAACCCCTAAACCCCAAAAATACCCATTTTGGGCCATCCAGTCCGTAAAGAACACGTACCCACTTTGGGCCCTTAAGTCTACAAATAAAGCCAAGGGCCTAAGACTCTGCAAGGCATACCTGCTTGATTTAGGGTTTACGGGTTTAGGGTTTAAGGGTTTAAGGGTTTAGTGTTTAAGGATTTAGGGTTTAAGGGTTTAGGGTTTAAGGGTTTAAGGGTTTAGGATTTCGGGGTTTCCCAAAATTAGGGGTACCTTATTGGGAGTTACTAGAAAAAGGATCATAGTATCTTAGGGTCTACATTGGGGTACCCCCACTTAGGGAAACGCCCATTTGGATCATCAGGAAAAGTTTGGGGATTTCGGATGTCGGCTTCAAGGTCTTCACGATTCTGAAACATCTCGCTGCTGCTCTTCTTGGTAGGTTTTTTTTGCGGAGAACTACTGCGCGTAATCTCAATTTAAGTTATACCTCGGGTCATTCCCGCTTACAGTAACTGTTACCACAATGGGTTATAGGAGTTATAAGAACCCCCTTAATAAGGCCGCTTTAAGGACAGTTACTGGTAGGGGGAATGACCCAAGTTATACCTATATCTTTCTTGTTGCTAATCTGGGCATTACTCTCCCCAAGCCCGACATAGACCCCCTTTAGACGATCGTCGTCTAAACTCCTCGTATCCCCCTTGATAACCCCTTATCATGCTGCCGCATATAACTCTTCATAGAGGCCCCTTTAAGGAGTTTAGACCCTAAACTATGTATATATATATATATATAACCCTGTTTAAGGAATTTAGACTATAGCCCATGCTAGTTAGAGGGCTGGTTGGGGTCAGAGTAAGCTGTCTTGTCTCACAAACCCTGAGGATACTCCATGCAGGGGCCGCTCCTTACCCTTAAATCTCCATTACCAAGCCCACACCTTTGGGGGCAATTTGAGGCTTTGGGTTAGATGCAATTCATTGCCCATCTTTTCACCACCCTTATTGCCGACATGTTAGCGCATGGGGCTCCGTTTCACTACTTTCTACCCTAAACCCTAAACCCTATAACCCTAAATGGTGACTTCTCCGGTCGAGGTCATGAGTGAGGGTATGTGGTTGTTTATCAACCTTCCTACTCCCAAAATGGCCAGCCAAAAGCCAACTGGGGTTACGGTTTAGGGATTTAGAGTGTAGGGGTTAGGGGGGCTGGCATTTAGGGTTTGGGGGTGTAGGGGCTAGAGTTTAGGGTTTAGGGAACTCTTATCTTAATAATTTTCTTAAGGCTCCACGGGCTCCCACATGAGAAGAACAGCTTCGTAAAGGCGAAAGGCCTTGTAAGGCATTGTGATGGCTTAGACCAAAGAATCTAAAAGGAATCCCCTAAACCCTAAACCCTAAAACCTACACGCAAAATTAATTGATGCATGTCCTTGGCTTCCTAGAGAGTGCTGCGAAGCAGACCAGAAACTTTTCAACAAATGTTCACTTCTCCACCAGGAAATTGCACGTTGTGAAGCGGCCAGGGAATATTACTCATACTGGGGGGAAAACAAAAACCGCCAAAAAGTTCACAAATTTGAAGAAACCACACAAAACAGACAGAACTTCGGTCGCCGGAATGTCTTGGAGCAAAAATTTGCTTTTGAATGGGTAGCAGTTGGGAAAGAACACAGCCCTTCCAGGTCCATAGGTGCTTTTACCCTACTGATGTTATGGGATTTTTAAGTGGGCCCCCTATATGGGGGACCAAGAAAACAGCCTTTTTAAGACCTCCTAAGGCCTCCCTAAGGCTCACTAAGGTCCCAAAAGGTCTCCTATTATGGGGCCCCCTTCCATGGGGCTCCCTTAGGGCTTCCATAATTATGCTAGTCCTTGTATTCCAGCTCCGTACTGAACGGATTAGGGTTTAGGGTTTAGGGTTCAGGGTTTAGGGTTTAGGGCTTAGGGTTTAGGGCTAAGCCGGACCCCTCAACCATAAATCATATAAGCCCTAAAGCCTAAACCATGATGGTTCCAAGTTCTATGGAGCGCCAAGCTGTGCACCTTACAGCTCTCCTTGCTGGTTGTCAGTAGAGTACCATGGGATAATTGGGGTAACTAACTTCTATAAGCCCACTTAGGGGGATTATAAGGAGGGTTATAAGCCCAGTTATAAGTAGCTACTAAGTCCCATGAACTCTAAACCCTACACCCCATATATCCCTATAGCCCCCTTTAAGGGGACAATAGAAGTATCTGCTAAGTCCCATGGGCCTCCAAGTAGGGTTTTGGGTTCAGGGAAGGCGTGACCCTGAGAATGAAAATTAATACTTGAGACCCCATCACTGCTTCCGGTCCACCTCTGAATGTACAGCCCTTTCACATGGCTGTTGCATATGGGGCTGTATCTGAAACCGCAGTGGATCAGCTACCGGAGGTGCGGCCCCCCTTCTTGTTCGAGGCAGCTCCTCCTGCTGCAAAAATTAGTCAAGTGTTATCTAAAGCGGTTTAGGGTTTAGGGTCAAATCCTAGTATCCCCCTTCATCAGTCCTATAACATAGGGTTTAAGGCTTAGGGTCTAAAATCCGAGTATCCTTGTCAATAACCCGAAAATGCTAATTGTATAATCCCTTTGTCACCCCCTTTGAAAGAGTTTACACTATAGCTCATTTAGGGTTTAGGGCACGACGAAAGTTTGGGGATTAAATAGGGGCTACTGTATGGATCCGTTCCTTCATGCCCACCAACAGCCAATTTCCCTAAACCCTAAACGGTGAAGATAGGAGCGTGACGTCGGCAACTATCCTTCAAAGCTCCTGCATATGCCCAATTTTGCATTTCATTGTTCATGTCATTTCATATCAGTTTCCCTTTGCTTAGACCACAAATCCTAGACCTCCCCAAGCCCTACACTCTCAACACTATCCCCATACCACCCGTGCAACCCCCTAAATCTCCTTGTTCGCCCTGCTTGGACGGCCAGGGGGACTTAGCAACTAGCATGAGAATGAGAAGCACTGGGGTTAGTATATGGCTTATAAGAATACACATGTACTAAGTCCTGCTGACCCTAAACCCTGAAGCCTAAACCCTAAACCCTGACAAGACCCTAAACCCAAAACCCTAAACCCAAACCTAAACCCTAAACCCTCCAGGTATATCCGGGCAGTCGAGGAGCTTTCAGTTGCGGCTGGGAGCGACGAAGTGAGCCGGGCTATGAGAGCCAAGAGGCCGAACAAGACGGGTCCAGTTTTGAGGGTTTAGGGTTTAGGGTTTGTGGCTTTAGATACCAATGGTGGAAAACACGGCTTATTTGTTGTGGGTTGAGGGTACGACAGTATGAGGCTTATTTGTTGGGAGGTTAGGGTACCAAGAGTATTTGTTGTATATAATAGGGTTCGGGGGATTCTCTTGGATGGGAATTAGTAACTAGTTCTAGCTGGGCTTAAACCCCTCCAATTGCTTCCCCCGACTGGACTTAGGTTACCACAAACTTTTGGGTAGGGACATGGGTTTTAAGCTCAGTTAGAAGTAATTGCTAAGTCCTACGAACCTAGCAGGAGCCAACATGGGGGATGGGAATTGATTTCTTTTTTTGGGGGGGCTGTGATGCAAAACGCAATGAACACCACTATGTTTATTAGGGTTTACTCTCCTCCCCAATAACCAGAGCTAAAAAAGCTTCAGCTTCATTATAGAGCCCCAAACAGGAAGCCCAAAAAGGTTAAGTTCTTCTAGTGGCCAAGTAAGTGTAGGCTACAGCTCCCTAGTCCTTGAACCAAGACTCAAAACCCTAAACCTACTATTTTAATTAGGGCTTAGGGTCGAGGTAAAGGGGTTCAAGGCTTAGGGGTCTAGGCATTTTGAGGTATAAATGGGACATACGAATTACACCTATCTCCAGGTTTCTTCCAAGTGGTCCAGTTTTCGAGCTATCATAACTAACGGAAAAATGCGGAGACTACTAATTCTTTTGTTTACGGCTTAGGTTCTGGGAGCTCGAGGGTTTAGGTTTAGGAGCTTTGGGCTTCGGTTTCGGGTTCTGGTTTAGGGTTTAGGGTTTAGGGTTAGTGGAATCCCCCTTGTAACCCTTTGGGAACTAAGGTAGAACATGCCCCGGAACCTATTCCAATTCTTTAGGCCTCTCTAGCAGGGCTTTCGGTCCAGCCTTTGAGGTTGAGGGTTGGGGTTAAGGTTTGGGTTGTAAGCAGCGCCTCCTCGGTGAGGTGAACAAAGTGGCTGGGCGTTTCTAAGCGGAGCAAGAATTCTTCTTTGATCGGCACTCCTAGGAGCGCACCAAGACAGAAACCTCTGATTCTAGCTTCCACTGCCCTTGCCGGAGATCCCTGAACCCTAATTCCTAAACCCAACCCCCCTGAAATCAGTCCCCCCTACCTAATCCTAAACCCACAAAATCCTGAAATCCTTAACCCTAAACCTCTTAAATCCTAAACATAGAAAACTTTCAAACCCTAAAAACCTAAACCCTAGGAACAGGACATCCCGGGAGTCCTAAAACCCAAACCCTAAAACCTGAACCCAAAACCCTAAAACTCTAAACCCTAAAACCCTAAACCCACTGTGAGTAGCCCCCAGAATCTGAACCAAAACAAATCATAAACCACAAAATCCTAAAATCCTTAACCCTAAACCTCTAAACTTTCAAACCCTAAAAACCTAAATCCTAGGAACAGGACGTCCTCTAAACCTTAACCCTAAACCCTAAATCCTAAACCATGGTTTGCCCCATTTTTGTCCGTTGCTAAGGTCCCCGATGGCATCGAGCTGCGGTCTGCCTCCAAAGGAGCCTAGCCGGATCGGTGTAAATTGGGATAATGGAAAAGAAAATGGAAATTATAGGGACTATAGGGATTATATAGGTGTTATATCGGGATTATATAATACCAGTGGTGGTTGCTAGGTTTAGGAAGGTTGAGGAATCTAGGGTTTATGGTTAAGGGTTTTAGGGTTTTAGGGTTTGAGGGTTTAGGGTTTTAGGGTTTTAGGGTTTAGGGTTTCAGGGTTTGGGGTTTTAGGGTTCAGGGTTTTAGGGTTTAGGGTTTTAGGGTTTACGGTTTTAGGTTCCTAGACCCTACTTTTAGGCCCATGGGACTTAGTAACTACTGATAACTGGGATATAACTGGGATTATAACCCTACTGATAATTGGGATAACCCCTATACGCCCATTTAGGGGGATTACAAGTAAGGTTATACGCACAGTTATAAGTAGTTGCTAAGTCCCATGGGCCTCCAAGTAAGGTTGAGGAATCCAGGGTTCAGATTTTAGAGACTTAAGGATTCAGGGCTCTAGGAATTTAGGGTTACGGGTTTAGTCGTTTTCTTTAACTTAGGGTTTTGGGGTTCAGGGTTTAGGACTTAAGGCGTAGGGATAAGAAAGGGATTGGACCTTTTGCCTAGGGGTCCAGGGGCTTCTCAAGGAGGTGGCCTCTTCAAAAAGCCGGACCACTCCTTTTTACTTACTCTTCAACCAATGCAAGTTGTTGCTCCCAAACTAACCTGGAATCTAAAAATGGCTCCCTGCAGACTACTGCCCAGGGTTTCAGAAAGTGGAGGCCCCGGTACGGACCCAATATGCCACAACCCTGACTATCGTGACTCGCCCACAACACTTTTTTGGGAACATCATATGAGCTATAGTCTAAACTCCTAGTATCCCCCTGAATAACCCCTATAATAGTCCTCTCAATAATCCGTTATATAACCCCCTTTTAAGGAGTTTAGACTCTAGCTCATATGGGAGTCCTGCGGTGGATGGAGGAAATCTTGCGCCACTTGAGATCCGTGATGCGTTGTTCGTCTAAGATACAAGGCATACAGGGTGGCGCAAGATTTCCTCAATCCACAATTGATATTTGGTAGTTTCCCAAAATGAGGGGACTCAATATAGACCCCAATCGACTATAATCCTTATTATCGGGTCCCCCATAAAGGTACCCATAATTTTGGGAAACTCCCATTTTGGGAGAAAGGATGAACTCATTCCGTGGGGACCCACTTAACCACGCGGTCACACGCGCCCAGCAAATGCAGGTACAAACCTCTAATGAGACATTATTTGGTTTAGGGTTTGGGTGTAGGGTTTAGGGTTTAGGGTTGATCCCGTAATGTTGTTGAGCCGTTATGTTGTAGTTTCCCAAAATCAGGGGACCCTAATATAGACCCCAAAATACTATAATCCTTAGTATGGGGACCCCCAATAAGGTACCTCTAATTTTGGGAAACCCCTATGTTGTAGGTTCTACCAAAATGTGAACACATTCAGGTTCCTCAGCAACGTTCCTGAGCCCTAAACCCTGACCTTCCCAGACATCGTAGCAATGCTATGAGCACGGGAACCATTTGCATTAGGGGTATAGGGATTATAGGGTTTATATAGGGGATATATAGGGGTTCCATTGGGATAATGGAAAAGAAATGGAAACTACTATAATGGAACCATTTGGTTGCTTTGTGGTCTGCTGCTGGATCTGCTCCACTCACCTCCCCAGCCATCAGGGCCAGTAGATGAGGCTTCTGCTTGCCTTTTCCAATGACCGTCAGATGACCTGTCTGTCATAAAGCACTATAGACTATAGACGTCTCCGCAATTGCAGGGCCTCGTAGATTTGAGGACTTCTGTAAAAGGACCCTTCCATCTCATGTGAGGAAAAGCCGCACGTATCAATAGCTGTCGCTGGAGCCAAGCACAGACCCACGTCTTCGGATTTTGGATCAACATAAGCATTGTACCTATGCCGATCTGTGCACCAGGACTTTTGCGAATGCGGCCACAAGGTCCAATCCCAAAAGATCTGTCACTGACTCATAGAAGTGTGGGAATCCTTCCATTCCGCCACTGCAGTTCTAGGGCCAACTGGAAGTCTCCGAGTATACAACCCCCTCTTCAGATGTTTAAACCTTCAGTCTTCAACTTGAAAGCTCTCTAAAACCTAAATCTGGGGCTCTGGTTCAAGACCTCCAGTAAAAGTCTTATACAAAGGCCTTCAGCTGAGGGAACAGCCCTACGCCCTCAACATGCTGTTCCCTGGGCTCTGACCCCTGAACCCCACGCCCTCATCCCAAACCATGTGCCCCTCAAAAACTCTATTCGCCGCGCTCCTATCCCTGTACTGTACCCTAGACCGTTAGTTCCTCAAAACATATCCCCACATCCTGGCGGGTTCATAGCGAAGCGGCGATGATGCAGGGAATCTGGCGTCATTTTCCTCCGTTCCCATGATTCGATTTCTAGTTGTCGCCAGGCTTGAAGCATTCTTGCTGGCCCATCTTTAACATGAAAGCTTTCATGTTCCCTGCATGGTGAAAGCGCGTACTCGCCGCAAGAGCCTTGCTGGAGGTATTTCCAGCAACTATCGACCGTCCAAGATTGCGCTTGCAGCGCTTTGCGAGACATCATTCGCCACGCGCCGCGGCGCCACCAAAATACACGTGGAAACCACGAAAACGGTCGGTCCGCTGTGGACCCGCTTAGCCCCAAATCCCAAACCGTTACGTAAATCCCTAAACCCAAATCCCTAAGCCCTAACAACCCTCCCACTCCCCTCCACAAGACGAATGACCTGACATTCTTTGTGTCCCCCTTTCTGGCAAGGCTGACGGCTCCTGGCAGCTTAGGAGCTGGGGTTGTTCAAGCTTTACAGGGTTTAGGGTTTAGGGCTTAAGATAGGGGGGGTTATACTATGGTTATACAGGGTTTAAGGTTTAGGGCTTAAGATAGGGGATACTATAGGGAATATATAGGGGGTTATACTGGGGTTATATTAGGAGAATGGAAAATAAAATCCTTACAGAAAAAAAAGGGGGGTAGGGGGCGTATCCCGTGCCCGCTTCCCTCCAGGCCGCCACCTCCGCGGCAGCCGTTTCAGCCGTCTCCCACCCCTTCGCCTGCCTCCTGCCAGGAGACTTTTCAGAACGACAACAAAAGCTGGGTAAAAAGGGACGGGCACAGGCCCAAAGCCGCTCTGGTGGCCTTGGGCCCAAGCCCCTGAGGGCCGGGCCTCAAGCCCCTGGAGGCCCTGGCCCCAAGCCCTGGGCCCCAAGCCCGGCCTCAAGGTTGGAGCCCGTTGCACCCATAGCTTCATCCATTCCTCTGCCCATCTGAAGGACAGGGGAGGAGCGTCAGTGGGTAGTGCGCTACTCCCAAGGAAACCCTGGCGAGTCGGCGCTACGCACTACAGCTTCCAGGATACGGACACACCGTCGGCTTTTGTTAGCTCTCAGGCACAACCTCTGCAGTCAAAGCTAGATGCACGGCTTGCATAACATATCTGTCCCGGACAAGGTCGCCAAAACGACCGATACCGGACTGGAACGGGCGCCCAGTTTGTTAGATATTGCCCGTGCCAGCGTGAACGTTCGTACTCACCTTCCTGTTACAACTGCCTCTTCTTCACGCCGCGCTTCGGTTTCGCAGGTCTGGCCTGTGGGTCGGCGGACTGAGCCGGAGGCTCTTTAAGTGTAAGG
>CAJNIZ010008258.1:20007-40351 GCA_905231905.1 Symbiodinium pilosum
CGAGCCTTATATGAACCTTATATGGGGGTACCCACCTAGTAACTACCCACCTGAAACTGTCCCTGAATACACCCCTATTTTGGGGGTCCAGGTAAGTCCCACTCCCGAAGCTGACTCAAGCCAGGAGCCTAAGCCCTAAAATCGTTAACCCTTAGCCCCCTAAACTTACGGATTAGGGTAGGGTTTAGGGTTAGCAGGGAGTAAGAGAATAGAGTGGTGTTTGGGGCTTAGGGTTTATAGTCATATAAGGGCATAAAGGATAATATAGTCCCCATGTAATCCCGACATACGTAATATGTTCGCATCTTTAAGAACCAGCAAGTGAATCCTAAGCTAGTGTAAATCCCAAGCCTTTTCCCCTATAAAACCTTTCGGAACATACAGAAACGGACCTTCTCAGCACTTAGATGCATGGATGCGAGGAAGCCGATACGCCAAAATGGTAGCTGAAGGAGATCCGGAACTCCCCCCAAGCCTCAACCTAAGTCACACACCTCAAGCCTAAATCCCAAAACCCTGCTTGGAGGCCCATGGGACTTAGTAACTACTTATAGCTGGGCTTATAACCCTGTTTATAATTGGGATAAGCCCCCTAAATGGACTTATAATTAGGGTTATAAGCCCAATTATAAGTAGTTACTAAGTCCCATGATCTTACAAGTAAGCCCTACTCCCTCAACCCTCAAATCATCCCTCACCCATTCACTTAAGTCCCCTAACCATAAACCCTCAACCCATCCCACCCCCTAATCCCTCAACTTAGAACCCCCTAACTCCCCCAAAAGCTCCCAAATCCCCTGGAACTCTATCCCTGCCCTAAGCCCTATAGGGTTTAGGGTTTGGTGTTTAGGGTTTAGGGATTTAAGGCTAGGTTTTACGGTTTAGGGTTTGTAGATTAGGTCGAGCTCGCGGCCTCTTCTTCGTCGTCAAGGTCTGAACCCAAGTCGGATCCAGAAAGAGCACCTACTGGGAGGGTCACAGGGACTTAGTAAGTAGGTTAAGAATGGGGATAATTAGGGTTGCTATATGGGTTATAGGGGTTATTAACCTACTTACTAAGTCCCCTTGACCCTCCAAGTACCCAGGCCGCTGGAAGGGTCGAGAAACCAGATCCCTATGGTTAATGGCTTAGAGTTTGGGGTTCAGAGCCTACAAACAAGATTCCTGTAGGGAGATAGATAGGGGGACCTATTGGGGATATAGCATATACAACTTTCATTCAGGGCTCATAATATGGGTCTTCAAAAAATGACGGCTACCACTTTCAACGACGTTCCTATATATTGCGTACATATACCCACCATGAGCCCTACATAATTACTCATCCTAGGAAGTTCTTGTATGAAACTGCAACACTATATACATCCACCACAAACCCCACATCATTACCCACCATCTCATCCCTGGGGATGTAATGTTTCGGTCCCAAAGGCCAGGGGGCGGGGGGAGGGAAGGGGATTCTCGCTTCCAGGATCTCCTAAATTTGACGCTCGCCGGGGTACTTCATATCCTACCTGCAACCTACAGCTTAGTAGTAAATAAACGAAAGAAAATAGAACCCGTAAAGCTGCAGATGATTGGGTTTACAGATAGACCCAAAACACGAAACCCTAAATGACATAGATGTTTCCATTTTCCTTTCCAGTATACCCTCAAACCCATTTATCAAACCTACAAAAACAAATGTTGAATAACATAGTAGTTTGCGTTTTCTTTTCCATCATACCCTCAACCCTAAAAAGCTCTAAACCTTCAACCCTAAACCCAGGTGTGGAGTTTTAGGGTTTGTGTCAAGGGCTTCACACAGATGAGGGCCCTGAGGGACCTTGGAGATATGTGGGGCCGAGAAAATAATTGGGGGGGATCCTTGTTTGGGACACAATGGGCGTTGAGAAGCGTACACCAACGGTTTAAAGAAAACTTCTGCACGGAAGCAGATTTGAATGAGACAAAATTACTCCCGGGTTCTTACTAGGGAGTAACGGAATAGAATCCCTAATATTACCTCTATGTAATATAATCCCTTCTTCCCTGCTAAGAACCAGTAAGATTAAGTGCAGCATGCTACATTGCAACGCGCCTCCATCATCCGACAATGTCTCGATAGCCTGGGGAGCAGCTGTTGATGATAACAATGAAAGGAGGTTAGTAACCCCAATCCCCAAAATTTGGACCCTTGACTGTCCTATGATGGCTATAGTTAGAGGGTCCTGCTTTTGGGGGTTGGGGTTACCAAAATCCCCTCATTAGATAAGCCAAAGCCTGCACTCGAAACTTTAAATTTCCCTCCGGAAGCAAAGGAGGGCAAGGGCTTAGGGCTAACGGGTGCGGGTTTGGGGCTTAGGGTTTGAGGTAGAACATGTGCTTTACCCCTTGCTTCCGTTAGGGAGATTTGACTATGCTTTCCCTGCTTGTGTAGAGAGCCCCTTCTCAAAAATGCTTTGGCTGCTAAACTCTCACTGCTAAATCCTAAGCGCGAAGCCTCAATCCCTAAACCTTAATCCCTACCCTGTCAGGTCACTCTATGCTTAACCCGAGACCCTAGGCCATATTCCCTAAATACTTCATCCTACTACCTAAAACTAATTCTTTTCAACTATTTCAAGTATCCCCTAAGACCTAGTCCCCGAACCCGAATCACTTGAATCTGAAATCCTAACTGTGGGGGGCTTTAGGAGGGACCCTTGATGGCGAACTTTGTAGGTTTTACCTGGTCATATGTTGGATTTATAAAGGACACAAAAGGTCATGGGATGAAGGTCCCCTCCTCAGAGCCCCTGACTAAGCCCGAAGCTTATCCGAAATTATACGGCTTAAGCCGTGAACCCCTGAACCCTGAATCTAAAACCTAACCTGAGCCTAAACCCTAAACCCTAATCCCTAAACCCTAAACCCTAATCCCTAATCCCTAAACCCTGCAAACCCTACACCCTAAACCATCCATGTCCCCCTAAACACTTAGCCCTTTGCCACAGCTTCGGGCTGCAAGTCTTCGACACCGGCTCCAGCGCTGGCGACGATGACCTGCTGCTAGGCTTGTGGAGCTTAGGGATTATAGGGGTTATATAGGGATTATAGGGTATTATTTTGGGGTTATATAGGGATAATGGAAAAGAAAATGGAAACTACTGTTTAGGGTTTAGGGTTTAGGATTTATACTGTGCGTGTAAAGCTTAGATACCCTGAAAAGCGGCTTTTAGTGGTTCTATAGGGATAATGGAAAAATGGAAACTACTATTTAGGGTTTAGGATTTAGGGTTTCATGTAGACCCATGATTAATAAACCTGCTCCATTTTAAGGGCCTTAAAGTTAATTGGATCCCTATTCTAATCCCTATCCAGGGGAGGGGGGTTATGAATCTGGGGTCTGGGTTACCCTACTTGGAGGGCCAGGGCGACTTAGTAAGTATACCTTCACCCCTATCATCCATATAACATGCCCAGTTATCCACATTCTTAAGCTACTTACTAAGTCCACCTGACTCACGTAGTAAGGGTCCAAATATCCAAAAATCTTTTACTTCCCCAAAAACCTGTACTGCAAATACTAGTGCCAAAATCCCAGGCCCAAACACCCTATTTTTTTGCACATGAACTCTTAGGGGTACTTGTAGGCCCATGGGACTTAGTAAACTCTTATAACTGGGGTTAGAACCCTACTTATACTTGGGGTAACCCCTACAAGCCCATTTCGGGGGATTATAAGTAGGGGTATAAGGCCAGTTATAGGTAGTTACCAAGTCCCATGGGCCTCCAAGTAGGGTTTCGGGCTTAGAGCGTAGGGTTCCTTATCTGCCCCGGAACCCTACTTGGAGGGCCAGGGGGACCTAGTAAGTAGGTTAATAATGGGGATAATTAAGGTTACTATATGGGTTATAGGGGTTACTAACCTACTTACTAAGTCCCCCCGACCCTCCAAGTAGAATCAACTTTGGTGGCACATTTTGGCTTTACAATAAGCGAAACTTGAGGATATCCCGATACCCTCAGGCTCTTGGACCCCCATAATGACGAAATGCCGGTAATACAGGCATTTAGGCCATATAGAGGCATTTAAAGGTTTAAGGGTTATGAAGGCATTTGAGGGTTGAACCCCAAAGTGCGAACCTTCCCCCAAAAAAGCACCTCATAGTCCTAGGAGCCTTGGCGGGGGGTAGTGGTAGCTTTCCATGAGCAAGGAGCCTCAAGATCAACCTACCTTACCACTATGGGCTATTAGTCCTTAAGGGTACCTTAATCTACCCTTAATAGGGTCCTACTAGGGAATTTAAGGGTCTAATAGCCCATAGTGGTAAGGGTCCAAGGACTCAAATAATAGGGTTTTAGGATGTTTTAGGGCCCTAACACTGTATCACAAATGGTATTCGGGCCCTGAAGCCCTATTATTTGGGTCCTTGGACCCTTTGGGCTATTGTAGGGACCACTTTCGACTCTGCGTAGGCTGTTGCAGGTCTCGTGCGGGGATAAATCGGATTGTTGTAGATGCTGCAGATGGGGACCTACTCAAACCGGGGTCGCTGTTTTCGGATTCCCCATGTGGGTTGCGAATATGGCATCCTCCACCTTGGGTAAGCCCCCTTACAAGACAAGAGGCTCTAGAAGTTCTAGTCGTCTGCTGAACAAGCCCCTGTAGTGACAGAGCAGAATAACACAACCCCCAAATCCTTAACCCTATATTAGACCCTAAACCCTAAATCTCTAAACCCTAAATATCTAGACCCTAAACCCCTAAACCCCTAGACCCTGAATCCTAAATCCCTAGACCCCAAACCATATAACTGTTTAGGGTTTAGGGCTCGGGCAGCTTTCATAATTCGAGCCCTGGAACCTTTCCATGATCCGAGCCCCAAACCCTAAGCCTAAATCCTGAATCTTAAGGGCTTATAAGGCTTTAGAGTTCGCCCTATGTCCCAACCTGGTTCTATTTCGGGCAAATATTCATAACTTTTTTTTGGTGCAAGATTTTTTCACTATCATGTTTTGAATAACAACCCTTCTAGGGTCTTCACGTCGTAAAACTAAACATCATCTCCAACAAGGACAGACGGACCGGCCGTCCAAACTTAGCCCCAATTTCCGCGGGACGAACAATGATCCTTTTTGCGAAAGACAATAAGGAAGCCCCTACACTGAAGGAGTAAAACGGGTACTCCACACAGAGAACCCGAATAAACAGAGAACCCTAATCATATAGTAGGAATATACCTACCCAGGCCTTTACATGCCTGCTATCTTCCTACAAATTTCTCGGGGGGTTCTTTTTGTGGTTTCCCCAGGCTCGGTGTATACACTACAAAAAGGTTTAGGGCTCAAAGTTATACCATATGTAAAAAGGATCCCCCCACATGCCCCTACTTCAAGGTTCACAGTAATGATGTCCTAGTCATGACTGTACTTATGCCCAAGTTGTGTGTGTCGTAGGTCCTCTGACATGGTAATAACTGGGTGTTGAATTACACTTTAAGATAGGTCTTCTAATGCCGAATCCCTAAGCGGCTTCCCTGCAATGTGATCCTAAGTATAGCCGTAACACAAACCAATGTGGTCCCCAGGGTTTCCCCAAAGGATCCTTGGACTTTAAGCTGCGGTTTAGGATTTAGGTTTTAGGGCTTAAAACCCAGAAATAAAACACTGAACTCCTGCATGACCATAAGTAGCTGATACCTCTGAAATCATGGAATTCAGGTGTATGGAAATATGCAGGATCTTTGGAAGCTGTCAACAGCGAACCCTAAAGTCCTTGAAGTAAACCTAAAAATACCCTTAAACCCTGATCTCTAAACCCTACCCCCTTTACCCTAGGCTCCAATCCAGAAAGCCAAATCCCTAAATCCTAGGCCCCGTGTCCTACTCCCTAAATCCTACTCCCCAAGCCCATGCCCTTACACCCGCAGTCACACATGGAGATTTCCAGAAACAGGGGCCCGAATAAAAGCCCGAACATACTATAATCCTTACAGTCTCATTAGGACTGCAAAAAGTTTTCGGACCCCTAAAACCTATAAACCCCCGTTTACTCTCAAACGCTTTTCTGGTTGACTGAAACACTCTCCCCCGCAAAACAGCCCCTAAATCCTAAACCCTAAACCCTAAACCCTAAACAAGACTCTCGAACAACGCGGCCTGTGCTCCCTCGAAGGCTCCATGGAACTCGTCCTCCTTTCGCCGGGAGTACGACTTAGGGATTAGGAGCCTGGGTTAAGGGTTAGGATTCAAGGTTTAGGGTTTGGGATTCAGGGTTCAGGGTTTGGATATTAGCTTAAGGATCAGGACCCTGGGTCTAAGGTTTATGGTTTGCCGGTTATCCTGAGCTCTACCACGGGGCCCTTGCTTTGTGCGGTCCCCGTAAGGCTTCTTTAAAGTCAAAGGTACTCTTCTAGAGGATTTAGGGTTTAGGGGTCTGTATGGGAATTGGCCAAGATTGCTGTTCTCTATAGGGGGCGGCCAATACAGGGCATGCATTGCAAGAAAAACCTAAACTCGTAGTACGATAACTTCAAGCAATCGCCCACATGAGATTCCCTAAACCCTGACCCAAAATCCTAAACTCTAAACCCCTATAACCCCTAAGCCCTTCACCATTTCAAGGTATGTTTGCACATCTCCTCCTTGATCGCATCCGGAACAACTGCCGAGCTCTGTTGCCTTTGGCTACTGGGGTCCGGAGGCTTACTTGGAGGCCCGCGCGACTTAGTAACTACTTAACTACATATAAGTGGGCTTATGACCCTATTTATAACTGGGGTAACCCCTATAAGGCCATTTAGGGGGACTATCCGGTGGGTTATAAGCCCAAATATATAAGTAGTTACTAAGTCGCATGGGCCTCCAAGTAGGGTTTAGGGTTTAGGGGAGCCTTGAATCCTAAGCCCTGAAACCCAGGCCATAGAGCCATAACCTTAGTGCCATCTGCCAGACAGGCCGCTGCGGTATTAAAGGGGGGAAAGAGAAGAAGCATATAGCCTGCACCCAAACTACCATGAAAACCCCTTGCAAAGCCTCATTTCAAAGGACATTCGTCTACAAAGGGCCCTTTTCAAGTTCCATGTTAGCTCGGGAAACGGCGCTGGAGTGTGTCGTGCAAGCAATGCAGAATTCAGCGATTTTCCGGGATTGAACGTCTACGGCTGCAAACACATTTGCGCTTTGTATGTAGGGGTTTCCCGAATTTAGGCGTACCATTCTGGGGGGTCCCTACAACCAGGAATATATTATTTTGCGGTCTACATTGGGTGCCCCTACTTTTGTGGAAGCTACCATGTATGCGTGCATGCATGCATGTGCCCAAACAGGGGTAAGGGTAATGTAGGGGCAAATTTAATTCAATAGTTTGTTGTTGGCGGGAATACTTGGATACCGGCTAGGAGGGAAGGATATGGGCGGTTCTAACACTTAAGGGTCCCAGTCTTCGGGGTTCCTGTTACAAGGATTATCATATTCTCATGTCTTGGGGGGTCCCATATTTTTGCAGACACAAACCCAACACTGTACGTATATTCCGAATATTCCCAGTTTCCATGTCATCTTCCATTCTAATTTCCATTTGGTTTTCAATCGTGAGGATCGTGATGCGGAACCTTCCACGTTGAAAACTATTCAGGCTTCTACATGAGGAACGGTCGAGCGTTACCCGAATGGTTGGAAAAAGGATCAGGATTGAAGGCTCAAGAAAATTGGCGATGAAGGGTGGAACCAGCTTACGGTCTAGGGGTCTTTGCGGAGGTTTGGATTTCATGCATTTTATTGGGTGCATTCTGGGATTCTGTAATATCCCAAGCTCCAGACCACACTGGAAATACATGATGGGGGGATGTTTTGGTTTTAGGGATGTGTAGGGTTTATGGTTGAGTGATGTTCAAGGTTTATCACAATAAATGGAGAAAGCGGTTCATGCGAAAATGTTTTGTGCTTCTCAGGGTTTGACACATCAAGGGGTTGGGAATGGAATGTTGGGCTAATCTTGCAAGCACACTTAGGATACATTCCTACCCGGATAGACCCCTTAAACAAGAAATAGGAGGTACTTAGAAACCCTAAACCCTGAAACCTAGGTACTTAGAAGGGAACCTATGAAGTGACCTACAGAGTCTGTTCGAACTGGGCATCCCTTGCAAATCTACCTGTATAGGGTTTAGGGTTTAGGGGTTTAGGGTTTTAGGGTTTAGGTTAGGGTTTAGGGTTGAAGGGTGAAGGGTTTCAGGTTTAAGGGTTTAGGGGTTTAGGGTTGACACTGAGCTGCTGACGACGCAATGAGGGGCGGAAGCAATGCCAACGAACCTTTGACCAAAGAAAACGGTTGCTGCTAAGGAACTTCCATTAAACCGTCAGTATGACTCCACCCGTCTTTTAAGGTACAAGGCATTTTCTATAAACAGGGGGACCCCAATATAGACCCAGATATTATAATCATTGCTAAAGGTCTCCCCACATTTTTTGGACACCCCTATGTGTCAACAATACGGTAACTTACCTTAAGTTCCTTACCTGGACCCCAAGAGTAGGTAAAATAATTGCCCGAAACCCCTTAAACCAGCCAAACAAAGAATCTACAATTGTTTTGGTGCTCAGGTAGAAGTTATTTAGAACCCAGAGGGACATATACAACCATTAGGGAATTGGGACCCATAATTCCTTCTATATCTAAGGTTGAAACCATGGGCCCCTAGTATGGGCCCTTAACCCTGGGCTCCTTATATACCTACTATATACCCTATATGTACCCTTAAGAGTCCCTAGAATCTCCCTAAAAGGCCTAAGGGCCCATATTAGGGGCCCATACTTCTAACCTTACATTTTGGGGCCTAATTCCCCAATAGTTGTACATGTGCACTCTGTGGGGAAGCAACCAAAGGGATTGGGAGAGACGTCTCCGGGAGGACCGCCTAAACCCTAAGCCATACTTGGAGGCCCATGGGACTTAGTAGCTACTTAGGTCCCCTTAAAGGGGACTCTAGGGATATATAGGGCTTAGGGATTAAGGATTAGGGTTTCGGGTTCATGGGCCTTAGTAACTACTTATAACCGGGCTTATAACCTTGCTTATAATCCCCCTAAATGGCCTTATAGGGGTCACTCCAATTAGAAGTAGGGTTATAATCCCAGGTATAAGTAGTTACTAAGTCCCATGGGCCTCCAAGTAGAAGGGCAAAAGAAAGCAAAAGAGCTTTAAAATCGGGATCAAGGCGTAGGGTTGAGGGAAGCTGGCCTAAGAAGGCTAAACACATCGCCCGTGTTTAGGGTGTAGGGTGTAGGGGTTTAGTGGGTTAAGGTTTAGGGGTTTCGGGTTTGGAGGTTTCGGGGTTTTTGGTTTAGTGGTTTTTGGTTTAGGGGTTTTAGGGTTGAAGGGGTTTTAGGGTTGAAGGGGTTCAGGGCTTAGGGATTTAGGGTTTAGGGGTGTAGGGTTTGGAGTGTCTTCATTACAGAACCTGGTCGGTCTCTCTAAAAAGCAAGAGCAGAGCCCTACTCCCCCTGCTCCTCCTACCCCAGGAAGCCCAAAACCGCGCTAAAACAGGAATCTACCGTCAGGATCTCATTATCATCTAGAGTATATTCACAAACCCGAAGCCCTAAACAAGATCATGGGTTCCATTTTCTTCTCCATTATCCCTACATAGCCCTATATAACCCGGATGTATTCCTGAATTGTGGGGCATTGGGCTCTCTGGGTCATCCTCAGGTAGAAGCCCTAAACCCTCAACCCTGAATCCTAAACCCCAAGCTCCAAATGTCAAACCCTAAACCCTGAATCCCCTAAACCCTAAATCCTTAAAGGGGGCTTCGCAGCTAAATCCTACACCACAAACCCTAAATTCCCTACAGCCTAAACCCTAAACCCTAAATCCTAAATCCTAAACCCTAAACCCAAAACCAGAAATTCCCTAAACCCTAAAGCCTTAAAGGGGGGTCTTCGCAGCTAAAGTCGGGTCCCGGCCTGGCGTGCGGGGTGCCGCGAGCCCCGGGGTGCCGGGAGCGCGCATCCCAGGAGTGCTAGGCGCAGTGAAGGCCCCTGATACAGGGTTTAGGGTTTAGGGTTTAGGATTTAGGGTTTAGGGGGCTTAGGTTTTAGGATTTGGGATGTTGGGATTTAAGGATCTAATAGTTTAGGGTTTAGGGCTTAGGATCTAGGATGTTAGGAACAGCTTAGGATTGACCTGGACCCTCCAATGTAATTCCTTTTTGGGTTTGGTATGCTTTTTGGTTAGGACTCTTATTAGGACTACCAAAAAGGTACTACATTGGAGAGTCTAGGTAGGATGTTAGGATTTAAGGATAGAATAGTTTCCCCTAAACCCTAAACCCTAGGGGTTTGGGGTTGAGAGGTGCCTCGATATATCTTGAGGAGGCATCGTCACTCCAAAGACCATCAAATGACTTCGCGAAAGGAATTCATGCATTCAAAAAACCACTGAATCCAAAACTTACTGGGCTTAGTAGGGAAGAGGGCAATATGTTATATAGGGGTTATGTAGGGATATTTTCCCTTATTCCCTACTAACCACCAGTAAGAAAACGGCCTTCCACACAGATGCTCTGTATGATGATCCCCGAACTTGTCTGTGCTCTGTAGCAACACTAACATTCACTGCCTCACTCCTCCTTTAAGTGAGCTCTGAACTAGAAAGCGTGAATCCCACACCCAAAGCCCGCAACGAGGCGACTACAACAGTGCCTTACTTGGTTGAGGGCTAGGGCTATAGGGCCGAGGACTTTTCATCTAAGGTTCAGGGTTTAGGGGTTGCCTCGTGTTCCGACAGCCTGCAAAGCGGTCAATCCAGGGAGAAAAGTTGGTCCTCAACCCTGAACCCTGTAGACCCTAAACCCATATCCCTATGTACCCCCCCCCAATCATATGCCGCATGCCTGGAGTGCCAGGTGCAATCGCTGCAAGGGGAACGCCTGCGGAGGCCAGGGTTACCTATTAATCACGGGTCTACATTACCCAACCCGGTTGGGTAATGTAGACCCGTGATCAAGAAACCCCTCCCCCAATAGGGATTATAATAGGGATCCCAGTATTAAGGCCCTTTAGAAGGAGAAGGTTTATCAATCACGGGCCTACGTTACCTGTTCATGAGGGGAGGTATGGGCCATGTAGGTGTGTGTACAGGTACGAAGGTATTTGGCTTTTTGGGCTTGCAGTTTGGGTTTAGCCGCTTTGTATGACGCAGGTTCAGGATTTAGGGTGTGGGGTTTGAGTGCCGTGCATTTGCTTTCTTCATGGGTTCCCCTACTACCCCCCTCTATACCACCCCCGCCGAGGTTCCCCCCTTCATTAAGGTTATTCAAGGAGACTTGAGCTTAACCAAGGTTAATTAAGGGGGAACCTGGGGGGGGGAGTATAGGGGAAGCCATGGAACAATGCTGCAAAAGCACGAGTGTGGCTTAACTTCTGGCCGCCGACAGCACCTGAACACTAAACTCTAAATGTCTCTAAATCCCAAGCCCAAAGCCTTAAAGCCTAAGTCCTTAGATCTTAAGCCCTAAATCCTAAGCCCTGCATCAACACCCTAAATCCTAAAGCCTACATCCTAAACCCAATGCCCTAAACCTCAAAACCTACGTCCCAAGTGGCTGCCGCCATGTTTTGAAGTCCTCCCGGTCAGGTAGACTTAGCTCACATGGGAATTTGACAAAATTAGTGTTTGCGGTTTAGGATTAGGAGTTAAGGTTGGGGTTTAGGGTTGAGGGTTTCAGGTTCAGGGCTGGGGGTTTAGGGTTTAGGGTTGGGAGTTTAAAGTTTAGGGTAGGGGGGTTTAGTAACTGGGGGTGTAGGGTCTCAGGGACTAGGGTTTAGGTGTAGTGAACCTAGCGTTTAGGGCTTGGTTGTCGAGATGATGGTTCCGTTTGCAGATTCTTGCATAATACACGAAAATTTGGCCGGGCCCTCAAAATCGAACCCATGAAAAAGAAACTTTTCATCTACTTACCAGTAACTTTAGCATTTTCAGGCTTTCGGGTTTAGATAGCATATGTTCCCTAATGTAGACCCCTGATTTATAAACCCCCTTCAAGGACCTTAATTATATTAGGATCCCTATTATACTTCCCATTAAGGAGGGGGTTTATTAAGTAGGGCTCTACATTATGTATCCCTCCTAAGTCAGATGCCAGAGAGGTGGGCTGCATGCCTGGAGTGCCAGGCGCAATCGCTGCAAAGGGAACGCCTGAGGAGGCGAGGGTTTGGGTGCCCTTCGCGAGATGATCGATTTTGCAACTGGAATATGGTACTTTCCAAAAATTCGGGTACCCCAATATAGACCCCAATATATTATAGTCCTTATTATGGGGACCCCCAAAAAGGTACCCCTAATTTTGGGAAACCCCCACATATTCTGGGCATCAGAGTTTGATAGCAAAACATGGGATGGCGGGCCATAAGCCTAGGGTTCTATGGGACCAGCTTTTCCCTGAACGTGAAAGACTTTGTTTGGAATATGTGGTAATGGCTCAAAATACCGGTGTGCCCAACAGCCATAACATTTCATAATGTAGGTTCCCTGTTTGGCTTGGATCTCCTTTAAGGAAGTGTATTCCCAATGGCCCTTCCCTTATGCAGACCTTTAGAACAACCCCCCACACGCGAATGGAGAGTAATCCTCAGGTCTCGCAATCTGAAAAAACGTATCCCAACACCAACATGGACGGCCAACATCTGCTATCGCAATACAACCCCCCGCCATGATACGCGCGGTTTAGGGTTTAGGGACCTTCACTTCTGGAAAGCTCCACAGTTATCCTGAACCCACAAAGCCTGGTGTTTGTGGAGCGCCCACAGGGGTAGCCGGTGTAGCTCCCGGCCGAACACCCGGCGTGCCAGGAGCGATGGCAGCAACCGACGTGCCTCTCGCGATTGGGTGCTTCCTAAGATTTATGGGGGATCCCTAGAACTATATTCGCCCATGAGTAGCTAGAATATAGCTTTGGGCATGTTATATTAACATCGCCATATACCCCATATTCTATCTACTTAAGGGGGACCATAGGACAGGATTGTGGTATTTTGGACATATGTTGGGGTCTCTCTGTTCATGGAAACAACCATTCGGGGCTGCAGATGGAAGAAATCCAACCACCTCAGGTCCCTTGACTTTGCGAAGGTAGAACCCTAAACCTTGTTTGGGGCCCTAAACCCTGTGTGGGGCCCTAAACCCTAAAACCCGGTTGGGGCCCTAAACCCTAAACCGCAAGATTTCCTGCATGAACATGACGACACTTTTAGGCTAAAGGGATGAGAGTTTGAGGGTTTAGGGTATAGGTTTGAGGGTTCGGGGTGTAAGTTTTAGGGTTTAGTGTGCAGGGTTTAGGGTGTAGGTTTTCGGGTTTAGGGTGTAGGCTTGGGTTTAGGGTGTAGGGTTTGAGGATTTAGGGTGTGGCGTTTAGGGTTTAGGGCGTAGGTTTTTGGGGTTTAGGGTGTAGGTTTTCGGGTTTAGGGATCATGGTGGCCGGTTTAATGTTTAGTATCTAGGCACGCGATGGCTGCAAAGTATTTGTACGACCATGAGAGATGCAATGCTTGAGTCGTAGGACTAGCATTGGCACCCCAATATCTTACCTTTGGTTAGCTGGGAGTGAAAGAATGTAAAAGAGCATGGAAACTACTAAAATGGGTTGTATAGGGACCTCTATCAGGATTCATCCCTTCCTTCCTAGCTTAGCAAAGGTAACTGCCCCAAACTAAGGCCCAGCAAGCCCTAATGAGCCCTAGTAAGCCTTGATAATCCCCAAAAACCCATAAGAAGGCACGCAATATGTCTGGGGAGTGCATTGTAACCCCATGACTGGGATGACCTAGTGAGCGGTTCAAGTATAAACCTATAAAATTGGCAGTTAAAGTTCAGGGTTTCGGGTTTAGGGATACCTATATTATATATGTATATATAAACATATATAAGCAGGTTCATTGGCAGTTCTAGGAGTTTCCAAGTGCCTCAGGGACACAAGCTTTCTGAGATCTTCATCCAAAGCATATACATAGAGGTTGTTTTGAAAGTTTAGGGCCAGGGTTAAGGAAGGGCCCACTTCTTACACTGCCAAATCCCATGTAGGCACTTCTTTTCCCTGGTGCAGCGTGGTCGGAGCTACATCTGCATCGGTCCCTCTTCCTGCGGCGCCGACTGGCTAAAGAACAGTGGCCATACTGTGTCCCTGAGCCACTGTCCATCTCAATATACTGTCCAGTTCTGAAAACCTGATGCCCTGGAGGAAGTGCGGGTTCATGCAACCATCCTGCCCCCGTGTCAGGATCACGTTGTTCTGGGACTTGAAGAATTCTAGGCCCTGCAGCATGGCTCTTCGCAGGTCAACCCATATGTCTATGTCACAGTTTGGTCGGATGCGGCCCTGTGCCCGTGCCTCATGATATCATTGAGCAGGTGTGTCTTTGTGCCATGAACTGCTGTCCTCGGAGAAGACCCGAGAGTCGTCTAAAGATGTGCTCGTCCACCACTGGCACTTGTCTAGAATGTCCCTCATGCGCCCTGACCCATGTCGAAATCGGCAAGCTGTTGCCATGAGCCCTAAACCCTACTTGGGAGGTCAGGTTACTTAGTAAGTAGGTTTATAACTCCTATAACCCATATAGTAACCCTAGTTGTCCCCATTATTTTCCTACTTATATACTAAGTCCCCCTGACCCTCCAGGTAAACCTTCATGAACCCCTAAGTTGCAAGCCCTCAAGCCCAAAAGCCAGCTTGTAGCAGGGCAAAGGAAGGAAAAAACCCAAGTGGTCCCCCACCCTGAAAGTGAGGAATATAGCTAAAATCGTATTAGGGATCCGAATATCATTTAGGGTATCTCCCTTACTCAAGGTGTATTTTGGGTCGATCCCCCACCCAATAATGAGTACCACAAAGGACTGTTGTAGTAATATTCAGGCCCCATTATTAACTCCATATTTAGGAGCTATTACTGTAGGGGGATTGACCTAAGTCATCACCAGAAATTTGACCAGAAAATACGCCCCAGTCTCTTATAGCTGCTGTTGCAGAAAACACAAGTGCTTCGTAAAAGCTCTTCCTGGCCCGAAACCCTACACCCTAAAACTGTAAATCCCAAAATCCAACAACCCAAGCGCTGAAACCCTACCCTCAAACCCTAAGCCCTACCCAGACTCCTGGGAAGATCTAAAAATTAGATCCCCTATATAGACCCATTATAGCCCCATAATTTACCATATGGTTCTAGGGGATCTAATTTTTAGTTCCCTTTGGGGGTCTGGGTAAACCTTAAACCCTAAATCCTACACCCTCGGCCCTGAACTCTAAACCATTCGCTATTTGCGGGGAGAAAGCCTCTTGCTGCTCTCTTCCTCCGCCGAGAGTCTGCAGGCTCCGGAACCCCGAAGAGAGGAAGAGGAAGCTCCTAGCTGTTCAGGTTTTGAAGGTAAGGTTTAGGGGTTTTAAGGTTTACCTAGAACGCCTAGTTACCCATAATAATGGGCTACTTTAACCCAAAGTGGTAGGAAATTAGGGGAAAGTAGATTATAATCATTGGTAACTGGCTTTCTAGGTAGGGTTTTGGGGTTTAGGGTTTGGAAGATAAGGGTTTAAGGGTTGGGGTGTAGGGCTCTGAAGGTAAGGGCCTGAATGACTAGCATAGTCCTATGGCTTTACCATATTTCGTCCATAATTGTGAACTAAGAGTTGTGGTAGCACTTCATGTAGACGCCTGAGCAGTTCAAAAAATGAAGAATGACATGGAAAAGGAACATGGCAAACGATATGAGCCATAGTCTAAACTCCTAGTATCCCCCTAGTAATCCCTATAACACTCCCGTATATAATCCCCTTTGAGGAGTTTAGACTATAGCTTATATTCTTCCTGCTACATAGGGGCCTACAGGGGTATTGTAGGGGTGTATTAAGGGGGATGCCAGGAGTTTGGACTATAGCTCATATGAGTATTACAAGCGACTAACATCGGTCAGCATTGAGGCTTTCAGAGTACGTGAAAGTTCATGGATACACGGAATCGGACTGAACATCTGGATAAGCACAGCTTTTGTTAATCTAATTTAGGGGACGGGTCTGGTCCTGATTAAGGTAGGGTGCCTCGTTATGCCCCTTGGTCAGCCTTTGTATTGGGCGAACCGGGGGGCTCCGAAAATTAGGGATCATCAATGCCTTTTCGGGACTTTCCATATTGAGATCCTATACTAGTGCCCCGGTTGTGGAGAATACCGGATAGTCGTCATCAGAACTATAGCCAGGGCGCGTGAAGACAAGGAAAATCCAGAGGTCTGCCAGGTTTTTCAGCTTGTGCTTCTAGTATCCGATGTCCCTGACAGTCTCCGTCAGAACTACGTGGGGAAGCGCTGGGCTGGAGATGAAAAAGACAACCACACAGAGGCAGCCGCTATGCTTGGCAATTTGTTAAGAGGTCTTGGGTCAAGATAAGGCATATATAGGAGTCGGATACATCATCGTGGTATGCAACATCGTCCGACAACGTCGTGCATGAGACTGTATGTTTTAGAAGAATCCTTCACAGCAGGAATGTACTTAGGAACCCAAACCCTACACCCTAAAACCCTAAACCTTCAGCCCAAAATCCTAGACCCTCAACAACCTCAGAACCAAAAGAGAGGCTTGCGCGATTGGGAAGCACCTTTGCTTTTCCCAACTCTGGTGACTGAGAGAAAAGGTCTGGGTTTGGGGTTTAGGTTTGGGGGTTCAGGGTCTAGCGTTTGGCACGCGATGCAGGCAGCGCGTAGAGACCGCAAACCCCAGAATCGTTACCTGAACCCCAAAAGTATGTAGAACAATAGCCTTTTGGGCTAGATTTAGGTGTTTTGGGCAATTATTTTGCCTACTTTGGGGGTTCAGGTAGGCGTCATTTGCGAAAAGACATGCAATTCATGTCGAGGTCCCGTACCCTAGACCATAATTCTACAAGGAACCTAGGACCAAAACCCTACGCCCTAAACCCTTTGCATTGATTTACAGACCCCTACTCTAGGGACTCTTGGGCTGAATCAGTGCCACTGTGGGCTACCCCATCGAGATTTCGGGTTTAGGGTTTAGGGCTTTGGTAGGCTCGCATATGAGCCAAAGCCAATATTTCTAAGATAATTCCGGGAGATGTGTCCTCATCAGGGAATATTTGGGGACTCTACCAAGCTACCAAATGGACCCCAGTGTCCAGACGAAATGGTCCTGGGCAAGCCTAATATTGACTGTACCTCATGTCTTGGGCCAACGACGATGGAGCTGTTAAGGAACTTAATCTAAGTTACTATATTGGGGAAACTATCTAGATTACTCTATATATATATACACACCCATTATGGCAACTCAGTTTAGATTTCTGAATAGCAACCCAGTTTAGGGCTTAGTCCTTCATCCCTACAGCCTCATTCTTAGATCCCAATCCCTAAACTCTAAACCTTGAACCCTACTTCCTAGACCCTGCAATCCTTAAACCCTAAATCCTGTAATCCCTAAACCCTAAAATCCCGAAACATTTAAACCCTATCATCATTAAACCCTAGAAGCCCTAAACCCCAAACCCAAACCTCCTCTTCGGCCGCTGTCGACGCCTGCAGTGGCGGAGGCGGCTCTGGGAAAACGATGGCAGCCTCACCACAGCTGTGTAGAATTTAATGGTTTAGGTTGGGTACCGCCCCCCCCCTCCCCAATAACAGCCTATATTAGGGGTCCTCTTAAGGGATATATATATATATAATCATATTATAATGATTATCCAACTGTTACTGAGGGGGGGCAGTACCCAATGTGTAGAATTTAATGGTTTAGGGTACGCTCTGCGCCCTAGGTCCCTAAACCCTAAACCCTAAACCCGCTGTTGTCGACCGCGGCTGTTTCTGCTCAGCTCCGGGATTTAACGCTTCTGGAAGGCCTCGCTTGGCGACAAAGCGCCGGTCAACTTTCTAGAGGTTTGAAGGCTTACCGTAAACCCTAAACCCTTATACCCTAAACCCTCAACTGCCCTAAACCACGTGTTTTTGAGTTTAGGGTTTGAAGGTTTAGGGATCCTGAACCTCCAGGTGGGTAGGTGTGCTAAGCCCATGCGTTTGCTTTGTAGAAAGAAAAACACCGAAACTGCGCCTAAACCGTACGCCCTAAACCCTAGACTCTAATCTTCCCACTCCGAGTTGATGTCTTGTGGAAAGTCCACTAGAGATTCCTGGATGCGTCGGTGTTCAGCTTTTCGGCCTACCGTCATACCCTTTCAAATACTCAAGGCATTCTTGCGACAAGCGGCCATGTTACTCTTCATGCATCGTACGGCCATCTCGTGAACAGGATGTCGTTCCTCTGCCAGTGTGGCGTTTGGCGCGAGTAGTCCGGCTTGGTGTACAGAGTGCTGTGCCGTTGGGCCAACAGAGCTCTCCTGCAACATGATGTAGGCCTAACGCATAGATCTCAAGTGCTGAACCCTAAGCTCAAGCAAAACACCTTCCAACCTAGATCATGAAACCCTAAATATTCAGCCAGACATCCCAAACCCGAAGCCAAAATGTTATGGCCTAAGCCTAAGTCCTACGGCCTGAAGCTCAAAAAGCCCTGAATCTGAATCCTAGACCTGTCGCCGTAAGCCCAAGACTCTCAATCCGCAACCCCTAAGCCCGAAATGAACCTACGCCTAAAACCCCTTAACCCCGAATCTTAAGCCATCTAATCCCTATAAACGCTCATCCTAGACCCTTAATCCTAAACCTCCAGGCAAATTGCAGCCTGGTCGTCGATGATCATGAGCGGAGCCCCCCAGACTCTTGCAATATTCAAGAGCTCGAAGCCTGCGCTGGGACCAGTTTTGAAAGTGGGGAAATTCGCGTTGAGTCGCAGTTTAGGCTTCAGGGGGTCCGGGGTTTACAGTTTTGGGTTTGGTGGGTTTGGCGACAGTGCAGAGCAGACAAAGAGCAGGAGCTGAGCACTCTGACAGAGTCTGCCAGGCAGGCTCGGCGTTAGCCTGGAAGACGTAATACCTGAACCCCAAAAGTAGGTAGAATATGGGTTTTTTGGGCTATATCTAAGTGTTTTGGGGCTATTATTTCACCTACTTTGGGGGTTCAAGTACCCTAAACCCTGAACCGTAAACCCTGAACCCTAAACCCTGAACCCGAAACCCCAAACCGTAAACCCTGAACCCTAAACCCCGAACCCTAAACCCTAAACCCTGAACCCTAAACCCTGAACCCTAAACCCGCCCACCACCCCTCTCATTGTGTAGGTGAGTGGGCGCGTCGAGCGGCAGCGAGACCATGGCAGGCTCTGCTAGAGGGTCGCCTAGCTTGGTCGCCAAGCTATTGTCACGCTCGACACCTAAACCCCATAAAAATTGCTCTGGCGAGGCTCCCTGAAGGCCATCCTAGGCCTTGAAGGTTAAGCCTTAAACCCTCAGGACCAGACACCTTCAGGACCAGACGCTCCAGCCTCTCCCAGACCGTTAACGTTTTCCGGCCTCTCCCAGACCATTTCTGAACGTTTTCGAGCTTTTATCGGACCGTTTCCGAGCGTTTTCCAGCCTCCCGGACTATTTCTGAGCGTTTTCCAGTCTGCCTCCCAAACCGTCTGAGCGTTTTCCGGCCTCTCCCAGACAGTTTCTGAACGTTTTCCCAGACCTTTTCCGAGCGTTTTCCAGCCTCCCGGACTGTTTCTGAGCGTATCCCAAACCATATTTCTGAGCCTCTCTCGCACTTTTTCTGGTCCTTCTCCCAGACCGTTTTTACCTTTTTCGGGTATCTCCGGGACCGTTTCTGCTTTCGAGGCAGGCAAAAGAGGGGACGGTGCAGAAACGGCCCGTTTCCAATTAACAACGGCTTTTTCTTGGTCTACGGCACACAAGCAGAAATTCCAGCCCCCTTTTTTCTAGTTTGGGCCCCAAAAGGGGAAACGGTTCAGAAACGGCCCGTTTCCAATTAGAAGCGGCCTTTTCTTGGTCGACGGCACACAAGCAGAAATTCCAGCCCCTTTTTGCCATTTCGGGCCCCAAAAGGGGGGAACCGTTCGGAAAACGGCTCGTTTCCAATTAGAAACGACCTTTTACTGGTTGTCCCCCGACGCAAAACCTAAATTTTCATCTGAGACGCTAAGCCCTTCCAGACCAGACGCTACCCTTCTTTAAAGCATTTTCGAGCCTCGCAGACAAGAGCCATGCTATTTCAGGAATCAAGATATGACGATGGCGGGCAGCTCACGTGACCTGGAGCGGCGCAGGGCTGTGAAATCGCCCTTCGGCCCAGACCGTCCCCCAACGCAAACCCTAAATTTTCGTCTGAGGCAGTTAAGTGAAGCAATTTAGCCAGAGCATTATTACATGGCAGCCTTATCAGCATGGATGTTGTGTATGTAGTGGCTCGGGCTTGGCTGGCTTTGGCTTATT
>CAJNIZ010008258.1:40451-61488 GCA_905231905.1 Symbiodinium pilosum
AAAACAGCAGTGTTGAACCCATGGCTTTGGAATTTACATGTTTTTAACTTACTACTGAATCCTAAACCCTTAAACCCTTGAACCCTAAACCCTGAACCCTAAACCCTAAACCCAGTAGTACTTCCTTCCCTTCTTCGTAACAACCAGAACCTCGTTGCTCAAGGCTCTCTGGAGTGCGTGGGCGCCGCTGAAAAGCACGGCAGCCACACGATTCTCATTATGAAACTGATTATTAGCATAGGGTTTAGGGTTTAGGGTTTAAAATTCTTCTTATTCTTATTCTTATTAATACTGTTATGACTTTTGCCACAAATTATTACCATTATTACTATTGCTATTAGTACTATTCTTAAGTTTTATTATTAATGCTACTATTGTTACTACTCTCCGTGAGACTTTTCGCTCTCTCCTTTCCAACCGTCTTGCTGTAGCACTTCAGCTTGGACTTCAGCAGCGCGGACTCAAGGTTGAGGGAAAAGCGTCCGCGTTTGCCGCGGGGATTAGGGTTCAGGGTTTAGGGCTTCAGGGTTTGGGGTTACCTAAACCCTGAGCCCGCCAACCTAAACATTGAACATCAGGGGACATCGAAGACGGAGGATCCGCATGAACCCAGGTTAGGTTGTTGACGGTTTAGAACTTAAGATTCAGGATTGAGGTAAGGTTTAGGGTTCAGATTAGTAAGCCCTAAACCCAAACTCTAAAGCGCCGAACTCTGATCTCATGTTTGGGCGCCCGAAATATTAGGGCCCGAATCATACAGGGTACCCCGCCAAAACCCACCCCCCTCTGCCTGATATAAGAATGATATGAGCTATTATCTAAACCCCCCTTAATAACACCTATAATACTCCCCCATCTATTCCCCTATGTAACCCCCCTTCAAGAAGTTGAGACTATAGCTTATCTGACAGCATGAGGTTCTAGGTTACAGTTTGAAAGCCACTTTCAAGGGTTCCAGCCTTATACCCCTAAACCGAATATGGCCTTAATGTAGCCCCCATACAGTCCCATTGGGTCCCTTACAGGTGTACAACCCATGGGTACCCTGCACCCTGAGCCCCAAAATCAGCCTACACACTTGGGGTCTGAGAGTCTGGGGGGCTTTGGGCACTGGGGTGAGGCGTGATGCATGGGCTGCGGGTGTCAGGGTTTGGTGTAACCCTACATCCAAGATGGAGTCGAAACCCTAGACCCTAAACCCCGAAACCCAGGCCTTTACCTGATTACAACTTGAGCTTTCACGAGCCAGCCGGACCTGGCTAGTATATAGGACTGTGTACCAGAATGCCAGTATGTAGGGCTTTTGTGCCATAAGAACAGCAACCGAGAGACCATAGGACATTACCTGCTTCAAACTTGGGTTAGGGTTTCAGGTTTAGGGTCTAGGGAGGCTTGTGCTATAGTTACCATGGTTAAAGAGGCTATAAGACATTACCTGGTTACAACTTGGGTTTCTATAGTTAGCTGGTATACAGGGCATTGCAGGGTTGACAATTTAACTTGCTATCATTAAGAGACGATAGGATACTGCCTGCATAAACTAGGGGCATAAATAATGACCAATGTCATCTTGGGGTCTATTTGAGATACCCTATATTGTGTACACAAATTTAAGAGCGTGTTAGTCGAAACTATTTAGGGCCCTGCGTTGCAGTCCAAGTCAACCTACATATAGAGCAAATTCCCACGGCATCTTCTTTCCATTGCGTTTTCATATATTGGGATTAATTTTGAACCTCACGGAGTAGAATCATTCGCGCCCGAACCCCAATCCCCGAGCCCTAAACCCTCATCTCTTGTATCCTCATCTGCCCTGGCTACCTGCAGGTTAAAGGTAATTATACGCCAAGTATAACTGGCACTTTTGATCCAGTTCTAAAAATATTAGGGGACTTCCTTGGGTTATTCTCAAAAATGGCTTATATTACCCTAACCCTCAACCCTGAATGAATTCGAGTTCTAATTATCATCAACCTCAAAATACTTAGGTTGGCTGGGAATTAGCTGAATGCTTAGTAACTCTTCTTGTAAAGGAGTTATGAAGGCTTACAATCAGAATTATCAACCACATGGCTGGTTCTAGGTCATCTGAGTGAGCCCTTAATCACCCTCTTTGCCTCTAGTCCCCCTTAAGTAGATAGAATATGGGGTGATGTTATTATAATATGCCCAAACCCATATTATATCTACATTAGGGGGACTATACTTGAGTTTAGGCCGCCCCGTAGCATCCGCTAAACCCGAAACCCAACAATTTTCAATCCTAAACCAATACGCCTTGCTGCTCCCAGGGAAGTGCAGCCTTAGGCATCCGTCTATATCTTGAAATGGGATTAGGGCCGTAGGGTACCCTGGCTTACCATACGATAGGGTTTAGGGTTTAGCTTTTAGGGTTTTGCAGGGTTTAGGGTCTCAGGGTTTTGGGTCTAGGTTTTGGGGTTTAGGGCTGTTTGGTTTGTTGCACTTACAGGGTCAGGGGAAGGTAGTGAGTAATGGAAAACAATATGAGCTATAGTCTAAACTCCTTAAAGGGGGTTTATATAGGGATTATATAGGGGACTACTATAGGGGTTATTAAGGGAGATACTAGGAGTTTAGACAGTAGCTCATATGGAACTACTATGCTATTTAAGATTTAAGGCCATGGTTTTTGGCCCGGCACTTACTTTCAAGCATCCATAAGCCACTCCATAATTAGGGTTTAAGGTTAGGGTTTGGGGAATTGGGGTTTATGGATTTAGGCTTAGGTGTACATAGGGTTTAAGGTTAGGGATCACAACTCAGCCTGAAATTACACCCTTCCCTAAATAGGGGCAAGCCAATATAGACCCCAATATACTAGAGTCCTTATTCTGGGGAAACCCACCCCAAGATGGTGACCCCAATTTGGGAAACGCCCATGTCATGTAGACCAGTATTTGGGGTGAGGTCGGGGGAAGTTGTTATGACCTGAACAGGAAAACCCCTGTCAGCCTAAACCCCAAACCCCTAAACCCTTAAACCCTCAACCCCAAAACCCTAAACCCCTAAACCCAAACCCCTAAACCCTAAACCTCAAACCCTGAACCCTGCAGGAATCCCTTTACTCATTCCCTACTAAGCACATGGTCTTGAAGGTTGGCAATACAGGCTGCTTCAACTATTCGGTCTCAAGCTAGAGTTTAGGGTTTAGGATTTAGGGGTTGGGGAAATTTGGTAGTTTCCCAAACAAAGGGAACCCCAATATAGACCCCACTATGCTAGAATTCCTATTATTGGGAGCCCACAAAAATACCCGTGATTCTGGGAACCTCCCCATTGGGGGTTTGCTGCTAACCCGAAGCCACGCTAGTGCTGGTGCTGAAAACCCGGCATGATTTTAATTAGTATGCCCCAAAACATATAAGGCCCTATGGGTCATGCAGGATTTTTAGCATCTGCTGCAGGACTTGGTTTTTGAGTTCTATGTCCCTCAACCCTAAAAACCCTACCAACCTAAACCCGGTTGGGGGATTAGGTTTCCGGTCTTAAAGTCTATGGCGAAAGGTTTGGGGCAAAGCTTGGCGCATTAATCATCTCCCCCTGAACATGAAGCGCTCCACCCCCTCACAAATACTCCGCCTTGTATGTATATATATATATTATAGTATCTTCTAGTCTGTTATGATACAGTATAGTATAGTATAGTATGGTCTATTTTTTTATCATGGAATATATAAGTAGGGGGCCATCTTTTTGGCAGTCCCTACAATCCATTCCCTCATTCCATCCTACCACGGGCGTGTACTAGAATACTGTCATTCTGATGGTATGAAGGCGTACATGAGATACATTATTGCCAAGCGAAAGCCCCAAAGCCTTCTTCATATTGTAGCTTTCCATTCCTTTCTCCATTATTCTACATATCTCCGTGTGTGTCCCCATATATCCCCCTTTAAACAGAAACTGTTCTGATTTATTCACTCCCCTGACCGAGTGATTCACCCTAATCCCCGGGGCCTAAGCCTGAGCCCTTAGCCCGCAGCTTCAACCCTCAACCCTAAATACCAAGCCCTACTTAGAGGGTCAGGGAGACTTAGTAAGTAGGTTAATAATGGGAAGCTAGGGTCATCAGCGTTTGAACGTGCTCAGATCGTGCCCGGTGTTACCAAACACTTCTAACTCTTGGATCTTCGTAGAATCTGGAGCCATCGGGCAATCAAGTAGTTGAAGACGAATTGGCTTGCCGTCGCCCTTCTTTGCGAATATTCCTTGCGTGTACTTAGAAAGGACATGGAACATGATCCATGGCGAGCGACAATCAACCAGTCTTGATCGCGATAAGCTGCAACAAAAGACCCACGTTCATTCGCACTGGATGTAATGGCGACGTACGAGTCAGTTTCGTCAATCATTGGCACAGGGTCAGGCGATCCAAGTACAGGGCTCTCGAATTCTACGGCGCCACCCCTAAAAAAAAGGCTTTACCTCGTCGCGGGCCCAAATATCCAACTAAGCCCCCCTGACCCCCTAAGTAAACGTTGTTAGAGCTTCAACCCTCAACCCTGAACCCCAAACCCCAAACGTTGTTAGAGCTTCAACCCCAACCCTGAACCCCGCACCCTAAACATTAGTGGGGGTATGGATTGGGAAGGAATTTCTCCACTTCACAGGGCAAGGGTCTGGTTGTTAGGCTGGATTCTTAGCAAAAACTAGAGTGGACAAGAACATGGAAGCTTGAGAGTTCAGGGTTTCCCCAAGGGTCCATGTAGGTATATAGTATATACTTTGGGCCCAAAAGGGTTCGCATATACCTACTTTAGGGCCCAAGTATCTCCTTTGGGTTTAGGGTCCAGCCCTAACCCTCCCTATGTGGCTGCTAGGAGAGAAAGAAGGAATACAGTAATGGGCTATCAGGACACCCACCCTAAACCCTAAAGCCTGAATCGTGGGGTCAATTCCTGGAAGCTGCAAACTAAAACCCTACATCTGAAACAGCAAACACTAAAAACCTTTAACCCTAAACTCTCTCCACCAGCAAACAAAACCCGAAGCCTAAACCCTATACTTTAAACCCTGACCCTGAAAACACCTAACCCTAGACTCTCTCCACCAGCAAGTAAAACCCGAAACCCTAAACCCCATAATCTAAACCCTACTTGGAGGGTCAGGGGGACTTAATCAGTAAGTTAATCCTGGGAAGAACTGGGGTAATTACATGGCTTAGAGGGCTTATTAAACTACTTATTAAGTCCCCCGGAACCCTAAACCCTAAATCCTACACCCTAAACCCTAGATCCTAAAGTCTCTACTCTACACCCTAAACCCTAAACCCTAAACCCTAAGCTCTACACGAAACCCCCCCACGGACCAGCGGCAGGTCGTCCTTGAGGACCCATTCCCTCCAAGACTTCTTCGGGGGCGGGCACCTAGGACTAAGATCGGACTAGGGTTCAGGGTTCAGGGTTTAGGGCTTAGGGTTTAGGGTTTAGGGCTTAGGGTTTAGGGTTTAGGGTTTCGGGTTTGGGATTTAGGGTTTAGGATTTAGGGTTCAAGGGGACTTAGTAAGCAGGTTGATAACCCCTATAAGCCGTATGATAACTCCAGTTATCCTCATCATTGACTTACTGACTAAGAGTTTAGGGTTTAGGGTGGAAACCTAAGCCCTGGACACCATAATGTAGGCTCGTGATTAATGAACCCCTCCTTTTAAGAGCCTTCATATCAGGAACCCTATTCTAATTCCTGTTAAGGGGACGGGGTTTATTGATCAGGCGTCTACATTACCCAGTTTGCAGGATTTCAATTTTCAAGATGGTTGGGAAGATTGTTGGGGTTTAGGGTTGAGGGTGGGAGCTTCTACCCTGTGCTCAAAAGAGGGAATGAGCCTAATGATCAAGGAAACCCTGCATCACCTCATCTACACGGTCTAGGGTTCAGGGCTTAGAGGTCCCTGAGCCCTGAACCGCCATCTTGTACTCTACACAGAGACAGGAAGTACAGCATAAGGGATAAGTGGTGCAAGATTTCCTCCACCTGCTGCAATCCTTATAACGTATTCCACCAATGCGAGCCTTCAGTGAAACAGTTCAGGATCACTTTTTGTTGTGTAGGCAGAGAGTATGTGCAGCTACTTCGTAGGATTCTGGTGAAGGCCCCCGGCTAGGCAACGCTAGACAGAGGAACAACTTGCACCCGTTAGCACCCCAATAATGCTGCAACTACCACGATTGGGCCCATATAGGGTGGGGCAAGACTTCCCCGCATTTGAAGTTGTTCTCATCTCAAAATTCACCCTAAACCCTAAACCCTAAACCCTAAGCCCTAAACCCTATCTCCTGAAATTGCAGACTCGAACTCACCATCACGCTGTATGGCCGGAATAGGCTGCTGCTCTGATCCTATGTCGGTGCTTCAAATACTGCTCCCAAAGTGGGGAAAGTTTATCAGGTACGGTTTAGGTTGGGCCCCCACCCCCTAATAGTGACCACAAGAGGTAATGGTTCTTAAAGAAGGGTCCTTATATATTCCTAGTATACCGCTATTAGTGGGTGGGGGCCCATCCCAAGGTATGGTAGGAATGCAAATTCCTTCACACCAATACTAAATACATCCCTGCCACACCCAACAATAAGTATGTCCACCCCCCTACTCTAAACTCTTCTTGGGATGATTTGCTACTGGGGCTGTTGTGTGTGTGTAATATATGTACAAAGGGGCCTTGAAAAGGAAGATCTGGTCTCTACCAAGTCAGGGACGAACAGGTTTAGGGTTCTGGGCTTAGGGTCTGGGGTTTAGTGTTGAGGATTTAGGGTTTAGGGGTACCTGAACCCGTAGAATAATGGACTTTTGGGCGATATTTAGGTATTTATCTTTTTACCTACTTCAGGGGCTGAGGTAGTGTTCAGGGTTTAGGGTTTGGGGTTTCTATACATGAAGATGCAAAATCTCGAAGCATGAAACCTGGAAGCCGCTCCAAACCGCCAGAACTTAAATCGTAAGCGATAATGCTTTAAAGGGGTTTCCCTGGGGCTTTAACTATATAAATAATACCTACATTGGGCCCTGAACCCCAGTACCTACATGGAGCCTTAGGGTTTATCAGGGTTATATAGGGATAATGGAAAAGAAAATAGAAACTACTATTTAGGGTTTGTGGTTTAGGGTTTAATGTAGACCCATGATTAATGAACCCCTTCCTTTTAAGGGGCTAAATATTCAGATCCCCATTATAATCCCTATTGAGGGAGGGGGTTTATTAATCAGGGGTCTGGGTTAGGCCCTACTAAATAATACGAATTTGGAAGTACGCCCGCCTAATGTTGTTGCCTCTTTTGGAGGCACTCTACGAGCCCTTAATGGTCCATATGGCATATGCACTATGTATGCAGGGCTCCAGGATTAAGGGCCCATACCGGGGTCCACGGCTTTAGCTTTATCTAGCATACTAATATGTAGGGATTGGCACATACCTAAAACCCTCTGTGACCCATATATAATCCCAATATACACCGTTAAAGGGGCCTTCGTGACCCCTATATACGCCTTTAAACGGACCTATATAACCCATATGTTCCCTATATACGCCTTTAAAGTGACCTATGTTTATTTCCTCTGTATAATCCAAGATCACTGCTCAGGATTATGGAAACCCAAAGCGCTCAACCCTAAACCCTCAACTCTATAGTCCCCGTTCAGTAGATATTATATGGGGAATGTGGGGATCTTAGCATAATAGACCCAACGCTATATTCTATCTACTTAAGGGGGACTATATAATCCCAAATCCTGTTTCCTCAACCCTCATTCCTTAACCCTAAACCCTAAACACCCATCCTTAAACCCTAAACCCTCAGTCCTAAACCCAAAGCCCTAAATCCCTCAACCCTAAACCCTTAATCCTAAACCTTCCACCCCAGACAGCGAGTTTAAAAGGCTTCTGACGGGAACCTCAAACAGGGAACCCCAAGAATATAGTAGGAATATACTAGAACATAAGGACCCTAGTAGGTACTATTGTCCTACTATTTTCCTACCATGTTCCGGGGCCTGTTTGGGGTTCCCAAGCAAGTACCTTTTCAGTTGCCGGGTGCCCAGCCCGATACTCTAAGCGAGGGTGGCTGCCCGAAGGCCCCAGGCGGTCTGAGTCCTTCTTGGGGGGGGGCAAACACGATTTAGTAGGGGCTTTAGGGTTTAGGGATGAGGGTTTAGGATTTAGGGTTTAGGGTATATGAGCTAAAGTCTCAGCTCCTTCAAGGGGGTTATATAGGGAACTATAGTGGGGAGTACTATAGGGGCTATCAAGGGGGATACTAGGAATTTAGACCATAGTACATATACATCTTTCCACGGTTTAGGTTTAGCTTTTAGGGTCTAGGGCTATGGGTTTAGGGGATTTAAGGTTTTATATACGTGGTTATATCTAAGGGTTTTATAGATGGACAATCACCTCTCCCTCATTAAAAAAGCGCTCTAATGATATTTTCTCGCTATGGTACACGATGATAAAACGGGAAAATTAATTTCTGGGGCGGGTGTGTGCTAATCGTATGGCAAGGGGATTAATTCGTGGACCCTGAGGGTAAGCCCTACAAGCCCTAAACCCCCAGATGTAGATCCCAACGGAGACACCTGGTTAATAAACCCCTCCCCTTAATAGGGATTATACTCGGGGTTCCTAATATTTAGGCACTTAAATTAGAAGGAAGGGGTTTACTAACCATGGGTCTACATTAGACTCGAGGTCTGAGTCAGTCCGGATCCATAGAACCCTACGAGGGGATGCCTAACTGGGCTGTACTTTACTACGTGGCACTTAGGACCCCTACTAAGGGTTAAGCCTTGGGTACCTATAGTAGGAGTATAAGGTAATCCCAAAAGGTCAAGGGTCTAAGGTCCAAGCTAAGTCCCAAGGTTTCTACCAAAGTGCCACAGAGCTACAATCATGAAACTTAGGATCCTAGCCTAATCAGGAGATAGCTATGGGGTACTACTTTGGGGGGTTGGTGGGCTTGCCGAAGTCTAACCGGAAACACAGGCAAGCGCGAGCTTGCGGAAAGCCTGTGCAACTGCATGGGCCTATCAATGCAAATCCCGAGTGGCGTCGTGCTCCTCTTCTTCATCAAAGGAAAGACCACGGCTAGCAAAAACAACTTTCGCTCGGCAACCACCTCAGCATGGTAGCTGGTCGGAGCCGAATTTGCCTGGCATGACACGCAGATGCTAGCATGGGTTGCGCTGTCAATCATCCAACATCCTGCTTTCCATCAGGTTGGTCTTAGCCGATCGAAGCCCTCCAGCCTCAACTGCAACCACAACCGCCGCAACTGTCAAAGGAAAGAACATGCCCCAAGACTCTCACATTCAAGTTGAGCCCTAAGCTCTAAACCCTGAACCTTACAGCAGTAAAGCCCTAAACCCCCAAGCGCCCAAAACCTCAGGAGAAGCACCTGAAAGACTGTTGCACGTGGATGATGTGATGAAGCTGCAAAACCCTTAACCCTAAACACTACACCCTATTACAAAAGCTGGCTTCAGGGTCGCTTTGGGCTTAGGCGCTTGGAGGTTTCGGGGTTTGAGCATGGAAGCCCCTCGAGCCGCTTTGAAATGCAGAGCCCACCACGGCAATGTAGGCGCCGTGGTAATAACCCTAGCCTATGGTTTAGGGTTTAGTGTTTAGGGTTTAGGGTATGGTCTTGATTCCTTGAATGATTATGGTATGAGGTACCTCAAAAAGACTCAAAATGAAAATGGTAGCTGTCCAGGCCATTGTAGTAGTGTTTGAACCCTAGACACTAAACCCCTAAACCCTGAACCCCTAAACCCCTAAACCCCTAAACCCTAGTACTACTTTCGACAATTACCTAGGCAGTCCGACTTCGATCTTTCCAAGGAATCACACCTGGCACGGTTCAGGGCTTGGGTAATGGGGCTTAAGATTTAGGGTTTAGGGCATTAAGCCAATGGAAAAACCACACGTGATATTTACATGCCTTTTTTCTACACACGGAGGCCCTGGTAACCCCTAGGGGGACAATTGTTAGAGGCTCCCACATGGCAGCGCCGGCTGGATCTTAACCCTGAATCCTAAATCGTAAACCCTAAACCCTACCCCCTAGTGAACTTGCGTTACCAACCCAGAATTTCTAGGGGTCTGAGTCTCCACATGGGGTTACACCGACATATGTAGGGTTTCGGGTTCAGGGATAAGTATGAAGGCTTAGGGTTTACGGTTGGTACAAGAAATCTTGCAGGACCCTGATTACGAATCAACAGTAGCACGTACCCGCTCACCCAGGGGAATTATTGTGGCAGTGCTCCTGCGAAGAAGAACACCCGCCCCTGAGAGCACAAAAACAAATGCAGCCCACAAATGGGGACAACTGCATGACCCTACATACCCGAAGCGACCTACCAAGCAGCCGTGTCCTTCTTCTGAAGAGCAAGAAGGCGCCTCTCATTTAGATGAACTTGGACGTACTGAGTCGCTGTTCAGGAACTTAGACTAAGAGCTACCAGAACATAGATATATGGAGTTTCTCAAAATTAGGCATCCTTTTTGCGATCCTCATAGTAAGGATTGTAGCATTTGCGGCCCATTTATTCAAAAGAACCTAGATAACGGGTTTCTGCAGTCATTAAATGGTTCCTTTACCACAGCCCAGTTTTGGGTTTCGGGAACCGAGGGCTAAGGGTTGCTGGCTTTTCGGGCTTCGCAAATTTATGGCTCACATGGGCATCATGCAGTTTAGGGTTTAGGGCTATGGGTATACAGCATGGAGGGAACAAACATGGGACCATGATTTGGGGAGTTACTCTTGTAGGGTCTAGGATGTGGTGTGAAAATTGCGGCCGCTTTTGCGACACCAAGGTCTAGGTAGGATGCCGTGGAAACAGTATTATCAAATATGCATACCTCATACGACTGAGCTGCGGAAACTACGGAATCCAGTAGTTGCTCCCCCTAGAATTCCGTCCAGGCCTCCCCCCACTCCAGCACTCGTGCTCCACTTCCATGGTGCGCTGCAAACCTCTTCAGCACTTGCAAGCAAACCAGTGAGCAAAGGAGTGGGTGCCCGGAGTAATTGACCAGTCTCGCAAAAGGCACACTTGCCAAGCCCCTGCTCTCAACAGTGCATTCGTCCAAGAACGGAACATAACTCATCTGCGATCCACTATGGGCTATTAGACCTTAAGGGTACCTTAATCTACCCTTAATAGGGTACTAATAGGGAATTTTAGGGCCTAATAGCCCATAGTGGATGAGCTCAGAAGCCCGAGGGTGGCCATTCGCAGCACGTTTTTGCTTGTCCCGCTGTCGGATGTCCACCCAAGCGGCGGTATGCCCTGTTCCCGTGGACCCAGGCGCCAATGGAAGCATGGAAATTTGCTACACTCTTAGTTTGCCTGGAACTATACAGGCCTGCTTAATTTGAATCAGAAGCCCAATCACCCTCAACCCATATGTAATCAGATAGGTAAAGCATCTCCTTAACAAACAATGAACATCAACGAAACAAAGGCCGCAATTGTAGTTCAACTTCCTCAAGTCGTGTTTATCATAAAGTCCAGGATAAGGCCTCATAATACTTCAAGACAGCTGAGGACATGAAGGAGGTCTCTTGTGGAAATAGGCTTTCTTTGGATCCTTTGACGTAAGCGAATATCCCAAACTCATGAAACATTGAAAGCCAAGGAAATAAAGAAGCTCTTGGACCTCCAAATAACAATTATCCAGCAAACTCCCGGGTTTAGGGTTTAGTGTTTAGGAGTCAGGGTTTAGGGTTTCACAAATAATCACCTCCCGCAATGCTAATGACAAACCTTCCCGCACCCCCCTCACAATGAGTATTGTCCCCAAGTTGCGTAATGGTACTATATTTGGTGGTATACATTATTGGCGGCTTCCCCCTACACCCTAGACCATCCTGCTGCTTTCTGGTGCAGGGGATGAATCTTCCAGGATTTTTTGTTGGGATTCAACCTTCATTTTCAGGGGTGACGGTTTTCGGGTTTTCCCGAAACCCTAATAGACAATAAACACTAAGCCCTAGCAGCTGTCCCAAAGATATGATACCTGGATGCCAGTCATGGGTTTAGGGCTTAGGATTTCCGGTCTGGATGTCTTTGTTGGGATGTTTGCGATGGTGCTCAGGATTCATCGCTGTTACCAAGTCCCGGCCGACGCAATGCCCTCATAAGCACACCTGCCAACACTGATTCTTGTTTGGACCTGAAATTTGCCCAGGTGACCGTAGGTCCACGAGCATTTGTCGCAAGAATCAATTCTTATGCTGCTGTCCGATCACTTATGCCAAAAGAGGGTTTATGGTGAAGGGTCGGCAACGTGGCAGTGTTGGGGTCTGGGTTTAGGGCTGGAGACTAGGAAGACATGTTACAAATACTAGTGCTATCTGTAATAGTAAGTGTAGGAGACAATAAGATATTACAGTGTTACGTCTTGGGCACTGCCCTACCTAGTTCATTGATTTGGAAAGGGACTTATGATTAGTACAAATCGCTGGAGTAGGTTGCGACTCCTTGAGACCAGCAAATTTCTCAACAAGATCTTTACCCCAAACGATCACCATGTCTCTTTTTCTGTGGATACCCTACAGAGACATACGGTGGATACTAAAAATCCTGCATGACCTGAAGTACTTAATACATTGGGAATCATGGTAGTATAGTATATTAGAGTCATGCAGGATTTTTAGTATCAACAGTATGATTTGGCATGGGGCGTGTTTGGCTTCAGCGGCTCTAGTCTGGAATCTCTGGAATCGCTGGGATTCGTCCCGCCCAACGCTATATGGCAGCCAAAGGACTTAAACTTCGCACCTAAGAACCACCCACATCAGGTCCCAAATGAACTTGGATAGGGAAAATGCGGGTTACCTGCCCCTATCACCTTAAACCCCTGCAAACTAGGGCCCGACAGACATGGACCCTTTGGGACAGGGAACACCCTAAACCCTTAAACCCCCTAAACCCTAATTAAACCCGTAACCCTAAGTTAACAATGCAGGGACAACAGAGTCGAACTTCCGGGTGGCAATGCAGGGAGTAGCGGAATCAAATCCCTGTATGAGTCATAGTCTAAACTCCTAGTATCCCCTTAATAATCCCTATAATATAGGGTTTAGGGATTAGGGTTTGGCTAAACTCCTAGTATCCCCCTTAGTAATCCCCATAAGAGTCCCTTACATAGCCCCCTATATAACCCCCTTTAAGGAGTTTAGACTGTATCTCATATAATTCCTGCATGATGCATTCCCGTATTCCCTACAAGCCCCGGTGAGATGAAGGTTTAGGGTTTAGGGTTTAAGGTTTAGGGTTCAGGGTCTAGGGTTTAGGGCTAAGAACAAGGTAGAAAATCTCGTTGCTCAAACTTCCCAACCTTCCCTCATGCTGGTATGGAAGCCCAAAACGAACATGTTTAGGACTATCTCCATGCCTTGCAAGAGTTTCAAGCGCTATTCCTGCTTTGAAAAATGCTTTGCTGCACTTTGCAATCCCTAGATAACTCCGAAAGTCTACACAACGGCCCCAGAACCCTAAACCAAAAACCCCCTCAACCCTGACGTCAATTATCCGTTGGGCCTCAAGCCCCCTAAACCCTAAGCCCAAAACCCTAAACCTTAAACCTTAAACAGAAAGCCCCTGCCTTGCCAGTGCAACACGCCATTTAGCAAAGACGTCTGGGGCGCCAACAAGCTCGTCCGGATCAACCAGCTGGCCACCAGGCTCAAGCTTAAGGGTTTTTAAGCTTAGGGTTTAGGTTTAGGTATTCAGGGTTTAGGGCCTAATTCCATGTTTTAAGTTGAGGATCTAGGGATTCAGGGTTTGGGGATTTAGGGTTTAGGGTTGAGGGTTTAGGGATTTAGGGTCTGGGGATTTAGGGTTTAGGGTCTATGGACTTAGGATTGAAGGTTTTCGGGTATAATAGACCTGCCCACCCGCCTGAAAAAACAAGAAAACGCCTCCCGATATATTGCGATGATACACACACACACACACACACACACCCATATGTATGTGCATATATATATATACACATGTATATACATACATGTATATATATATATATGTACAAAGACGTCTATATATACACACATATATCTATATCTATATGTATACATATGTATACATACATATGTGTATGTATGGGGCTATCTGTTCTTAGGGAGGCAGGGAGGCTTGTCATTATAGAGGGGAAGGCGGTGATTAGGAGTGTGCTAGATTTGAGTGCTTTCTCAGGGGTTGTAAAGGGGTTATATGGGTTATATAGGGATTATAGGGGATTACAGGAATTATACAGGCTTTATATTCAAGAGCAACATCATTGTCAGCATGATCATCATCATTATCAATATCATCATAGGTTTTGTGGTGGGTTCAAAGCGTCTGCATAACACAAAGATACATTGGAGCTGGCCTTCAGGCGTTTCACGGAATTAACAGCATAACCCTGAACCCTAAACCCTGAACCCTAAACCCTAAACCCTGAACCCTGAATCCTGAACCCTAAACCCTAAACCCCAAAACTGCTCCCTTCCAGGGCCTCACAGGGACTACTCGAGCTGTCATAATGAGGAGTGGGACATACTGTTCATACAAAAGATCCCAAGGTTTAGGACACTTATAGTCCCCCTTAATGTACATTAAGGGAACTATATAGGGGACTACTATAGGAAACATTAAGAGGGATACTAGGAATTCAGACTAGGGCTCATGTGCCCTGTGTACAACCCACACCCCCTTTCAGCCGTATACAACCAAACAAGTGCTGCCGGCAGAGTGAGCTAAGAGGAAGAAGATTTGTTGTGTTCTTCCGAAAAAGTTGGGTACTGGAGCTCTATTTGAGGTACCATACATTATAATCACACACTCAATCTGGAACCCGAATATTGTCAAGGATTCAGACATTACGTTACCCTAGCGGCGCTGGATATATGTTGGGTTTCTCATTATGACCTTTTATGCAATCCCCGCGAAAACATCGCATCCGCCGCCTAGAAACACACACGCCCCTATGATCCGTCTTAAGCACAGCCCTCACAAAGTCTCAGATCGGTGAAGAGGGGGCTTAGAGGAGAGGATCTAACTATTCACATACATGAGAGTACCTACCAACCCTCCCTAAAGTAAGCTGCCCCCCACCAAGGACTTGTGAGGGTGTTGGTGTGTCCTCACGCGTTGGGTTACCCATGATAGATGACGGTCATTTTGAGACAATCTCGGCTATGACTACTGCTGCTGTTGTTGCCGCTGCTCCTGCTGCATGGGAAGTGTGCTGTCGCTGCCACGACACCTGCTACGGTCCTGCCACCTTCGAAAAAAATGCTGAGAATATATGTCACCTTGAACCCACAACTCTAAACCCTGAACACCCTGAACCATGTGCTCAGGATTGCAGCTGTACTGGTTCGGTGTCCCAGTCTAGATTAACGGCTACATTGGGTGTCAAGCAACTTTAGATTGAGCATCGTATCCGTTGTGCAAAAAAATCTAGAGCAGCAAAACACAACGCGCAACCCAGCTCGAGATTTTGACACAGTGGTCATTAGCGACAATTCGCAATGAACTGATATCAAGCCAAGGCAACTTGTGTTTTCTGAAGTTTCCCCTGCTGTGAGGTTTCATGCCAGAAGTCTACTAAATCAAAATCCCTAAACCCTACAGGAAAGACGGGATAATTTAGAAAGCTGCCCTAGGAGCTTACCACACCCAACCAAGAACCCTGCACCAATATCCAAGGTTCCAAAATTGGCCCCCAAGTACGGTACGCCTTACGAAGCCCTACAAACCCAATCAAGCACCCCTACTTCTCTCCTGCAAGGAATAGGACTTTCCTACAATCTGCCTCGAGGGTAGTTTCAATCACCTGCTCGTATGTGGACTTCAGCTGACTGAAAGCGGCGATGGACATTCCATTGCTCTATTTGCTAGTGTTTAGTGTGTAGGATTGAGGTTACCCAGGCCCGCAAACCGTGTAGAATGATGGCCGCTGAGGCCATTTTCAAGGGTTCTAGTTGTTATGGTTCAGGGTGTAGAGATTTGAGCGTTGAGGGGGGACATCAGGACTGCACTGTGGGTAAGTAGAAGTTTAGGGCTTAGGGGCTGAAATCGCCAACAATAATAATAAGATCCCCATAAACCCCATAATCTATCTATTTAAGAGGCACTGTAGTTTCCAAGTAACCTAAATCCTAAACCCAACATCCTAAACTCTAAATCCGAAACCCTGAACCCTTGGACCACTGCATTCTTGACATGGTACGGTGACAACTTGGTAGCTCTTTGCAAGCCAAGCTGAGCAAAGGGGCCCAACATGCCGATGCACAGGGTGTAGGGTTTAGGGTTTGGGTTTTTAAGGATTTAGGAATTATGGTACAAGGCTTAGGATTTGGGGTTCAGGGTTTAGGAACTAGGTCTAGGGTTTAGGGTGTAGGGTATAGGGTTTAGGATTTAGGGAAGGTATAGGTTGAGGGTTTAGGCTTTGGGGCTTAGGCCCCAAACTCCTAAACCCTAAGCCCTAAACATCATCAAGGAAACTTTAGGGCTGGAGATTTAGGGTTTAGGATTGAGGGGATGGGGCTTAGGGTTTAAGATTTGGGGCTGAGGGTTTAGGGTGTAGGGTTTGGGGTTAAGGGTTTTTGATTTGAGGCTTTGGGTTTAGGATCTGGGGTTTATTGCTTTGAATTTAGGGGGGGATTAGGGTTTGGGCTTAGGACTGAGGATTTGGGGTTAAGGGTTGCGGTGATGTTTGGAGGCCCATGGGTACTTATAGCCTACTTAGGACGGTACTTATTGTACTCCAGGTCTAGGCATTCCCAGACATGGTGTTACTTGGGTCCTGACTGGAATTGTATGCAAGCTGATAGTAGCCATCGACCTCCAGGTAGGGTCGAACTTCATCCGAATAGGGTTCTGGCGTAGAATTTACTATGTCGGCATAGGAAATGAAAACTTACTGATTCTTAGTAGGAAATGAAGGAATATTATCCCGACATAACATATCTCCTTTTTCCCACTAAGGACCAGTAAGTTAAGCGATGGTAGTGGTGATTGATGAGGCTTCCGTCTTTGGTTTGGGGGTTTGGGTCTAGAACAGGGTTTAGGATCGAGTCTACCCCCATCCCCCAAAATGGGACCTTGATGTTCGGTTTAGAGTTCAGAGGTTTAAGGTTTCAGGTTTAGGGTTTAGATGTACAGTAATGATTTCCCACAGAATTCATGGACATGGGTTCTGATTGGGGAATATATTGGGGAATATAGTAGACTAGCAAGGGGACCCCTATGATCTGTTGGTAACCCTGATATCGACAGTCGCTCATATGATAGGCATGGGATCATAGCTTAGCGTGATGTGCTGATACTTGCATTCTCCGTAGCACCTGGATTTCACATATGAACTGCAGTCTCAACTCCTAGCATGCCCCTATAATATGCCCCTTTAACCCTCAACCCTAAACCCTGACCCCCTTTAAGGACTTTAGACTAAAGCTCATATACTTCCGAACTGCTGAATTCCCTGGCCCACAACAAGCTCATCTTCAGGTTTTTGTATGGTTTAGGGTTTGAGGTTTAGGGCTTATGGTTTGGGGTTTGGGGTTTAGGGTTTGGGTTTAGGGTTTAAGATTGGCTACATGTACTGCAGAAGGCTGAAGCTTAGATACCAGCTATATACCAGGAACCATTGTATAGATTATATATATATGTACGTAATACAGAATTACCCATCATTGGAAAATCTATATGGATGTATACCAAGATCGCTATGCTTATTACCTAACTTAGGGCGCATATACCCCCCTCTTACCCTTGAACCTTTAGGTATGTATTGCCCTGTGCAACCCATGTGCCATGCTGTGGGAAGCTTGTTCATCCAACCTTGTCGGTAAATATCAGCGTAAAGCCAACTCCTTTGGAGTTGCGCGACGGCGTCTCCCGCACGGATCGGCAGCTCCCACATGTTCGTAGTTCCCTGTGACCATGGTACGAAGTAAAGAAGCAAATAGCATGCCTAATCCAAATCTTTCGCAGTCTCAGCACTTTGGATAGTTTCACGCAAGAAACCTATTGTGTCTGAACGACGTGCGGCAATGACGTGCAGAATACTTCTTATCAGACTTTCATCATATCAAGGTCAAAGGGGGCCGGCAGGCGGGCACTTGCCTGGTTGCAGGCTCTGTGCCTACAGACATGACTTCTAACATGGGGATAGCTTCCAAAATTACAGGTTAGGTTTCAGGCTAAGAGTCTCATTTATGTAAATATTGGCTACTATAGCTGGTACCCCCGAAAGGCCCATACCTTTGGAAACTACCACCCATGGGAGTTTCTCAGAAGATTGGGTACCCCAACCCTAAACCTCGAACTTCATAGGGCCTTGATTCGCTCAGAAGATACGTAGTGTGGCACTTCAAGAAACTCCCGCATTTGCCAACCCCGAGGCGCAAACCCCCAAACCCTGGACTCTACAGGGTTTCATGTAGACCCCTGATTCATAGACCCCCTCCCCTTGATAGGGATTATAATAGGGATCCTGATATACAAGCCCTTGGACGGAGGGGGTTTATTAATCATGGGTCTACATTAGGGTTGAGCCTGATAGCTCGAATCCTTCATAGTTGAGGAAGCTACACTACACCCAACAGCGCCTATCTACCGCCATCGGCGGGTTGGCCCTGCCGCGCTGGCAATTTGCCTCATGGCACCACGCACAGCCTCACGCTCAGCTGGAACCAGCAGCTTTTCTAGCATAGCCTGTATGTGATATACCTCAGAACATTCCTTGTAGAAATGGGCAGTTTCCATGAAAACGGTCCCCCTAATATACCCCTACAAATAGAATCAAGGGACCGGATAGCCCCACAGGTGTAGCTTAACTGAAGCCTGAATGAGATAATTTTCAGATGCTGGCGCCCGCCGAAAAAGGAAGACGAGACGATACATGGCAACATATGGCAACGAAACGGAGAGCACGTTGCGCCAGGACAGAGACTGCGAGAGGGTCGATGATTCCAAATAGAATTCTCAGGACGCTCCACGCGCCAGCGCTGCCACGCGCCCCAAACAGCGAGAGAGCGGTCGATTCCAAACAGAATTCTGAGGACACTCCACGCGCCAGCGCTCCCACCCGTCAAAAACAACGAGAAGTGCGTCCTGAAAGAGCAGGACGCCTCACGCATCAGTGCTGCCACGTACCCAAAACAGCGAGAGGGTCGTCGATTCCAAACAAAATTCGCAGGACACTGCAGGCGCTAGCGCTCCCACACGCCAAAAACAGCGAGAGCGTCGTCGATTCCAAACAGCATTCGCAGGAAGCTCCATGCGCCAGCGCTCCCACCTGTCGAAACAACGAGAAGGGCGTCAATTCCAAACCGAATTCACAGGACGCTCCATGAGCTTTTTTTCTTAAATCGACGAGTTTGAAAGTGTCTGGAAGACTATTTTAAAGGCGATTTGGGTCGATTTGGGACGTGACCCGAAATGCCGCCGGGAGGATCTGCAAGACTACTTTCAAGGCGGTCGGAGGTTCTTTTTATTGAAAATCAAGGATTTTGGGAAGGTGTGGAGGATTACTTTACAGGCGATTTGGGTCGATCTGGGGCGCGACCCGAAATGTCGCCGGGAGGGTCTGGAAGACTATTATAAAGGCAATTGCAGGTTCTTTTTATTGAAAATCAAAGATCTTGAGAGCTTCTGGAAACCTAATTTGAAGGCGCTTTGGGCCGATTTGGGGCGCGACCCGACATGTCGCGACGGAAGAAGAGGCACTGGGTCGGCGGGGGACAGCATCAAAAATGAGAACCCCGCATATATTGTGGGGAACTATCAGTACTGGGAACCCACAATTGCTTGACTCCGCCCAAAGATGCGCAGCTCTGTATGTTATGATGTATGGTGCCGGGTTTTGTTCATCAATTGTTGTAAGGGCTTGCTTGGTGATTCTATAGTGTGGCCCCCCAGAAACCACAGAAGAATGTCATCGACAATTCTGGGTCACTTCGGGTGCGCCCCACTTTGGCAACATGCTCTTCCTCCCAACACCCTAAACCTTAAACCGAACCAGCGATGACCCAGAAACGGCTTGCTGGCTCATCAATACGTAGTGCTAAGGCTGCACGTGATATTACAGTTGGTCAAAACCAGTGATGAAAAGATGCATGCACCTTCAACCTCACACCCCCTATCAACGACAAATCCTGAACCTTCAACTCCGAACCCTAGGCCACCTGAATCCGACATTGAAAAAACGGGAATACAATGGTTGAAACTAATGTCGGGGTCTTGACTAGTTACAAAAATCAAGGTCCTCGGTTCAACACGACATTGGTAATTCTTACCCTGCCAACCTCAAGAGCATTTCCAGTTTCCATTTCAGTTCCCATCTTCTTTTTGATCTGATTCTCCATGATTGGTACGATTACCATGTACGCCCCTTAAGCCCTAAACCTGAATCCCTAAACCTAATTTAATACAGGCCCCTCTATTATTCAAACACCACATGTTTTTACTTTTGTCCCAGGTCGGCGTGCTTGGTCGTAAGGTTCCTTTGGAATAAGGGTTTGTGGCTTAGGAAACAGGATTCAGTTAACGGTTTAGGTTCAGGTTTTAGTGAAGGTTTGGGGGACCTACAGCTTCAGCGAGGAGGCACCTTCACCGAAAACTGCGAAGTCTGTCTGCACAAGCAACCGAAACCATATACACTAAGCCCTAAACCTTGATTAAGCCCCAAACCCTAAACCCTAAACTCTGGACCCTACCCTCAACCCTAACTCCAGCCTCGTGGAGGCTTTCCATGGCTTCCTCAGGCACCTCTTTATTGGCCTCCTGCACCATGCCGCCAAAGAGATGGATTAAAAAAGGGTTGCTTAGTGAAAGCTGGAATAGGGAGGTGTATATACATGCATATGTATGTGTATATATACATATATTTATATTAGGTACATGGGGGGGCACCACTCATATTTACTTATGCAGAGTGGAGGGCACACGCGAATTTTTTTGTTAAGGGCGGGGGGGGGGGAAGGGGTGTTTATTATCATGTGGAAAATCATATACCTACTTG